>JAVTVY010021219.1:0-80283 GCA_036873755.1 Hanleya hanleyi | reverse complement strand
AAACTTGTTAACATACCTGACTTTGGTCAATATGGGTCAACTCAAACTTGTTAACATAACTGACTTAGGCCAACATGGGTCATCTCAAACTGGTTAATATACCTGACTTAACCCAATGTGGGTCAACTCAAGCTTGTTAACATACCTGACCTAGGTCAACATGGGTCACTCAAACTGGTTAACATACCTGACTTAGACCAACGTGGGTCAACTCAAACTTGTTACCATATCTGACCTAGGTCAATATGGGTCATCTCAAACTGATTAACATACCTGACTTCGGCCAACATGGGTGAACTCAAATGTGTTAACATACCGGACTTAGGCCAACATGGGTCAGCTCAAACTTGTTAACACACCTGACTTTGGTCAATATGGGTCATCTCGAAGCGGTTAACATACCTGACTTAGACCAACATGGGTCAACTCAAACTTATTAACATACCTGACTTAGGCCAACATGGGTCATCTCAAAATGGTTAACATACCTGACTTAGACCAATGTGGGTCAACTCAAACTTGTTAACATACCTGACCTAGATAATATATGGGTCTTCTCAAACTGGTTAACATACCTGACTTAGGCCAACATGGGTCATCCCAAATTTGTTAACATACCTGACTCAGGCCAACATGGGTCATCTCAAACTTGTTTTTGTAGATGGTTCTCTTCAAGCAGCAGTCAAACAGTTCCACGCCCCCACACAGAGTACCCTAAACAAATACAGTGACATGACATGACCATCAATGCTTTCAAGGCGGTGTATACCCTAGTAGTTGAACAATCTAACACAAAGTGCCAGCCAATCAAAATTCACATCATCAACAGGCAACTACAAATTTATATAATCAAATACAACACTCCAATTGTAAAATTAATTAGCCACATGATAAGCAAATTAACATGGTATCTCATGGTAAAATAACTACAAAATAATGTTTTCCTTGAATTTATTTGGAGAAAGAAGTATATTATATGGAAAGAAGGGAATTAATATAAAGATAGGTGTATAACAAGTTTGACCGATAGGTTACTTCGGTTAAGCTAATGGGAGTTTCCCATCTTTTTGTTGTCTAATTGCGTTAAAAGGAGTATCAAATATGCACAGAATGGGTGACACATACTGCGGTCAGACGTGAGCCATCCTTCTTCCAAGACAAGGTTGTGATGGTGTACAGGTTACGGATTTCTTTAGGGGGCGTCTCATCCCACATGCCTTTACGTGGACTCCAGTTCAGCACCCGAAGGCTGGCAGAAACAAAAAGTCAGTCAGTCAAAAATGATCATGTGACATTCATGATCATGTGCTTCAGCTTTTAGGTAATTCATTTTATTCAAGGTTCTGTATCTCTATAGCAAGATAGTAGTTTCATGAATCCTCTCTTTACTGTATCGGTACAATTGCACCAATAGAAAACATAAGTTTCACGATTGCCTGTCATTGACATATGAAAATTGGGAATTTCTAGACAAATATTTTCACAACTTACTGGAAAGCACAGAGTATCACCTTTGAAACTGCATAGCCTATTGTAAGTACATCTTCATTTCATTCATGTTCAGTGTTGACCAGTTCAGAACTGTTAAAAATACCTTTACAGAGGGGGCTAAATTGCTGTCTGAACTATGCAAGCCAATAGGTACCACTCCCATGAATTATCTATGATGGAAGTACGGTGAAACTTGTATATAACCATGCTTGGGACCAGATTATAGTGTTGATTTTGACAGAGTTCTGGTTTATGAAACTTCAACATACTTTAAATTTAAGTACTGGGACCATGAAAAATTTTGATATTTAGAGGTTGGTCAGTTTACCCAGGTGTTGGTATTCACTGTATTTCCTATGTACTAGCACATCTGATATGGTAACAGCAAATCCACAACAGTATTTTCATTATTTTGGGATTATACTAACTTAATTTAGCACAGATTATAGTGCTGAAAATTGGCGGAGTCCCGTACGGGATTCGAACCAGCGACCCGCAGAGTCAGGCACCTAATCGCCAGCACTGTATGTCGGCGATCTAAATCACTCGGCCAAAATAACAAAAATACTGTTATACGTTCACATTCTATATGACAAATATCTTCCAATGTTTCAGCTATGGGAGCTGTGTCATTACGTTCATCAGAAGTGTACTGTATGTGCGCTTTCAAGACTACCGGTCTGCTACCTCCTATTTTTTAATGGGAGGCCCATTGGCTGACTGGTTTAGATCGCCGACATACAATGCTGGTGATTAGGTGCCTGACTCGGGGGTCGCTTTTTCGAATCCCGCATGGGACTCAGCCAATTTTCAGCACTGGAATCTGTGCTAGGCTAAGTTAGTGTAATCCCAAAATAACGAAAATACTGTTATACGATCACTTTCTATATGACAAATATCTTCCAACAAATCCACAGTTCCGAGGGGATGGGTCTTCGATTTCCACTAAAGTTGTGGGTATACTAAACATCATAGTGATGTCAAATTATCATATCCTCATCAGTAAACAGGATGAAATTCAATTTATAGTTTCTCTAGTTTCAAAGTAAAGTGTGATTGGAGCATTTATCACCGAATGTAGAAGTGAAACTGACCACAGATGGAATCAACTGCATAATAAATGTAGAATCTTGTGCATATGTCCTGTGTTTGAAGTCCTGACGATATGACTACAGTAATCACTCTAAATAATTCAATCACAGGAAGCGAAATTTCTCCCCATAAAATCTGGAGGTGATCAAATTTATTAGAACAGCAAGTTGACAAAGTGGTTTACAATCATGACACATTATGGATCGAATCTTCGAAGTATCAAGATAGAATTATAAGGATTCTAAAAATAGGTTTCAGCATTTGACAAGGTCTATTATTTGCCATTCAATACGAATCTCTTACCGATCATAACTACCGACGACGACAGACTGTCCCCCTGGACTGCATGTAGCTGTCGTGAACTCGTGTTCATCGTTGTCACGACTGTAGTCGAAGTGCTGGATGCTCCGCCCATCTCGGCCATACGCGATGATACGTTTGTCGCAGCCGGCAGCCACGATGGAGTTCGTAGCAAAAGCCAACGCATACGGTGGACAGGGATGGGTGAAGATTTTACCCTGAAATATATTTAAATGGATTTGAAGGGTTTGAGTTAAAGTCTTTTTCCATATTAGACTCAGGCCTCCCGAGGAGTAAATCAAAGGCGAGTGATTCATCACTCTCCTGAATTTGGCATCAGGCGAGTGTTGGCGAGTGTTTTAGTCACTCTCCTGAAAAGCTTCGCAGGCGAGTGAATTTCAACATCAGCAAGAAAAATAATTGACAACAAACACAGGATTCAGTAAATTTCCATAACTGTCTTTTAAGTAAAACAAACGTACCAGGTTTTCCTTTTGTCATGATTGCAATTTGCTTGTCGAAACAAGTTGTGATATGACTCCGTCACAATGACAAATAGACCGACAGAACGGCGTTCTCAGTAGCGTGTGGATATGGTGAGTGTCCAAGGAAAACTACAACTAGGTACAGAAGCGGCAATCAATCCTAGTCAGAAAACAACAACCAGGCGGAAAGACACCATACATATTCCTGTAAGCGATAGTATGGACATTTTAGCAGAAACAGGAATAAGAATATCTTGAAAAATTAATACAGAATTTCCCGGGAGCTAAATATCTTATTCATTCTGAAGATTTCACTTCGTCTCAGTTTCAAGTTACATATTTGCACACAACCTCAGTGCAGCCATCTTTGGCAGCATGGTCCGTAATCGTAATGGATAAACTCGAAACAACAAGTCGAAATGGGGCCGTCGAAATGTGACTGGACGGTTTACCGATTGCAATTTAGTATATTTGGTTCCGCCAAGGCGTGAGCCAGATACTATTTCATTGTAGGAAGGAATATTTTTCAAATGGAGATCATAATGAACTGGCGAGTGATTGATAACTCGCCATTTTCGGAATCCAGGCGAGTATGAGGCGCGCGCGAGTGACCACTCGCCACTCGTCGGGAGGCCTGAGACTGGATTGTGTGTGCACATTTCAAATGACAAAACATGCTGGTAACTTCGGAAGTTTATCTATCTATCTCATGGCCAAAGTGATATATTTTGCTTTTGTATCTAACAAAACAGAGCATGTGAGAGTGTGTAATTCTCTAGGTTCTTTTAAGAAAGCCGCATTTGACCATTTCTTATAAAACAATATGTAGGCCTAGCTCTAGACAATGGCCATACGTATATTGAAATTGAATCATTGAAATGTTTGTTTTACAAACAGTTTTTGTATATTTATAGCTTTATTTGTTACCTATATGTATATTTCAACTATATTTGATATTTTAAAGTACAGATTCTTAACAATCTATATAGTTATTAAACCCAGAGGGCCATGGGGAAGATTAGCCATGCTAACCATGTTTTACCCTCAGTAAATAAAGTGTATCTATCTATCTATCTCATAGCCAAAGTAATATATTTTTCTTTTGTATCTAACAAAATTATGAATCAATGTGAAATACTCCCTCTAATAATTCAAACACAGGAAGATAAATTAGTTACTACAAAATCAATGTGAGACAAATTTATTAGAACATGAAGTTCAAAAATGGTTCAAAATCATGAAGATAATCCATTATTTCTTTGTTATTTTCATAGTTTTAAAGGACGATTAAATTTATTGGAATAGCTGATTGAAAGTTGATAGGGGGGCTCAATTATTAGACGGATTACTGAGAGGACTAAAAATGAAATAAATACCTGGGAATCACCGCTTCCTTCATCATCGAAGAAAAATCGTACCACGGAACCGTCAGCATGGCCAGAGAGAAAGCCCTTCCCTGATGAACTGAAATCAATTACAAGACATTGAAACACGAAAATCAGTTCTGCCCTATTAATAGAAATGAAGATTGAAGAGGGGTTAAACAAGGCCAGACAGCATGTGTTGGTATGAGTCTAGACATAACAAGGGAGATAATATTGTGAATGTCACAATCAGGGGAGATAACACGGTACCATTAAATGAAATGTAGACAAAGACCTACTAAATTGTATTACTGAGGAGTTCTACCGGTTGGGGAAAAGCCAACAGTTTGGTGAAATAAATAATCTATAATACCTTCACAGAATATACATCCACAGTGCACAGATGTATTCAGACATGTCACCAGGCATACCTTCACCCCTTTGGCTTTATTAAAAGTCATATTTTCATTCGCCTGTTCCGTGAAATTAATTTTTCCTCAAAAGAATAAATCATCAGATTTTGACACTTTCCCGAATTTTAATATTTCAGTTATCTGGACCATCTACAACCATAATATGGAAAGATTCTCCGATTCATACAAGTTAATTTGAAAATTAAAATTTTTCAAAATTTCCTAATATTTGAAAAGCTAGAATTGGTTGAATTCAGATTTTATGGAATAACTTGTCAGTACAAATTTTTCAGAAGGCGAAACTCCAAGGCGAGTCTATCATCTAGAAACATCTGCATGCAAAATTATATTTTCGCCAAAAATACACGATATTCAAGTTTTCAATTGTTCTCAGATTTTGATTAAAACCATAAGAGAAGTGATTGTGTGTGTGTGGAAGCCTTAAAGAGAAATTCTTAGTACAAAAATTCACAGTTCATAGCTTGAATTTTCAAAAATTCGTTAAGAGAACCTTAACATTGACAGGTATATCTTTTACTCTACCTGTTCTACTTCATGTATTCCATGTTTCTATCTATTTATCAAACAAACAACCTAAACATGCAGTTTACATGAGAGAAACCCTGATTAGTACATGTATGCATAATCAACATCATATATGGGTTGGCGAATAAATGACCGGTGGCAAGTCCGGTACAATATTCAGTCAAATATACTCCATATGTTGTGAATATACGCTGAAATACATCTATCATTGTGTGCACCACAATAATCAATATACATGTACCAGTTTTCCATAATGGATTAGGTGCTAGGCATGATTAAGGTGACTGCATATTTGATAGAATACTTACTGGTAGCACTTTATAATAATTAGCAGCCAAACTTCAAGGTGAATCACATCAAGGGACACAATCCATATCAGGGGAGATAACCCATGATATCACCCACTAATCAAATCTGATATTTCCAGACCTACATCTTCATAATACAGGAATATTGCATTAACTGCCTAGACCTAAGCAGTATTTAATGTGGTTTGTTACCTTTTCTGTGGCTAGCCATGTTAACCAGTAATAATGGAGTAAAAATATAAGCGAACAAATTGAATATTTTTCTAAGATTGTACATCAAGTGCACATCTTTGACAGAACCCAAAAATCCCACTAAAATCCATGTTAATTCTTACATTCTCTCATCATGCTCATTGACATGCATAATGCATTTTTTAAAAACAAAATGTGTAGTCATAATAACAGATTTCTGGGGTATGCTGTTGTTTCAATTAGTACTTCAATATTGGGGGGGGGGAGGGGGGTTTATTATTGGCAAGTTCGAATCAAGGTAACGATATCCCTTAAACATCTTGGTAGAAGTGGTGACCTAACCACTGAAATTGTTGTCAAGTGAACACGGTTTGTCCAAAATACATGGTTTGTCCAATCTCCTGTTTTGCAGAGCACTAATAATCCTTTAATGAAGTGGAATTTAAGTACTTTGAAGGATTTGCGGTACAGCAGAAACCCTGCAGAGGGCATCTTCATACACAAGTCCACTTCTCTGTTTACTCTTCGAACTAACCTTGATATATCACACCACTGACAGCATTCAAATTCGAGGTGTAAATTTCATCTACAAACCGGAGACATAGTCGATCAGAAAAGTATCCAATGACTGTGTGTAGACTGACGTACTCTGTCAGCAATTATGTCATTTCTCTCAATATGGTGATAGGTGTAGCCAGATACGAAGGACAGCCAATCAATAATGCAGATTGCGAAATTAAAATGGATTCGAGGTAAATGACATTTCATGTCTATTTGTAAATTCTTTTGAACAGAGCCAGCGGGCTGATATATCAAGGCTAATCCGAAGTGTGAAGAGAGAAGTCGATTTGTGTATGAAGATGTGCAGGAGTGATAGGTGATAAAGTTGAGCTTACTTGGCAGCCACAGACACCACGTAAGACTCTGTAGTGTACACAGTAGAGGATTTGTTTGTCTTGATGTTAGCTGCTCTCACCTGCAGAGAAAATAATTACATTATGAGAAAATTTCATTAATTAGAATGCCACATCAGGTTAGCGAGAACTACCTCTCTAAACTGGAGGTAAAAAAGGTAATTTTTGCTCAATAACTTTTGATTTCTTGATGATAACACTCCAAAACCTTCAGGCGACTTACTTTTCGCATGTCATAACAGTGATTTTTCAATGAATGTGCAGTCGAATTTTTTATGAAGAACAAAACATGTCTATTATTAAGCAAATTAGATAGACAGTAATTTGTTTTATTAATACCATCCGATACAGATATGTATGTCCATGGTCGCCTATGGAGGATGTCTCTTAGTTCGATATATTCTTGCCTTTATTAAACAAAAATGACCTTTTGTACCTCCACTTTAGAGAGGTAGTTCTTTCTAACCTGTATATCGTAGATTACAAAAGAACATACATGTACACATATCTATCTGGTTCTCTAAGATCTAGAGTTTATTTCTATTAATTCCAACCCCACAATTCACCACAGCATTCAGCAAGTGCCGTGGCTAATGACATGGGGAAAATATGCAGTTCACCTTGGGCTTGGCAATGTTGAAGGTTCTACCAAATGGTCCCTCACACCCAAAAGCCCATAACAAGCAATCGTATGGAATGTTTTAGTTGACATTTCCATTGTAATGCCATTTGTAATGCCAACACTGTCACAAAGCTAAAACGTACTGGCTTTGTTGACCTCATGATGATGTCGTCATGCCCAGATAATGTGCAACATCCGTCACAAACAACTAGTCAATATTATACGACGTGATCATAATCAGACTCCGACGTCACAGGTTACGGCTTCAATACATTTTCACCACATTTGTTTTATTGTGTTAAAAAATCCAATTTGATTTCATTCTTTGTAGAAAAAAATATCAACTTGTTCTTTACACAGCTTCTCTGTACATGTATGTTTTCATGCAAAGTGCGCAGGGGGTATTTGGTAGAACCTTTAACATGGTGTTACAAATAAACAGGTCAGGATCAACCCATACAAGCATTCTTTAACAAATATTTTAAAATTCTGATAGTGAATCTTTCAGATACAAAAATATCCATATAATGCAGATTCAAATCCTGGGATAGTAAGAATTACATAATATGGAAAACATGTCCTGAAATTTAACTTTTAACTAAAAGGTGAGTATAGCCCAGGCCGATATACGAATTCTGTCAAAAATGGAAGTTTTATTTCTCATTTTTCACTTCTAATATCCTTGCACCAACTGACCAAACTAGGTGTTTCAAGAATTTCATCTGCAGCAAAAATGTTTTGCAGAAGTTAGTCACAAAATCATGTTTTCTTTCGTGAGAGTATTAACATAAGGCTGAAAGTACGATTTTGAAATGGAATTTGATGATTTGACTCGTGTTTTCATGTTGCAGACTAGTTATTGGTAGCAAGTTTTCAAAGGAAGAATGCCAGAGAAGTAGTAAAAGTTGCACATTTGATTGAGGTATTTTTGAAATAAATTAATTTAAAAATCCGTAATGTAAAAATTTATGATTTAGGAAGATTTATATTAATGGTAATGTCATATCTGGAATATCAATTTCCCATTATACGTCAGTGATAATATCAGATATTGATATGTCTAACTGGGACGCTTGACCAAACCTGGTAAATGTGGGTTTTTCAGTACCACAATATGTTGCCAAGGTGGATTTCCTGAATTGCAAGGGCTGAACTCTATATCCCTGCCAGTTTCCAGGGGCCCACCTGGGGTGCAGTAAAACATGAATGTAGCACCAGGAAAAAAAGGAAGTAAGTCTATTTCGCTAATATACAAACCTTCCCATCAGCAAGACCATAAATGATTGGCTGATCTGGTGGCCATATAAGGCATGTCACAGCGCTCTGTTGGACAAACTTGTTACAGATAACCTTTTTATCTCCCCTGAAAACAACAAAATGGTGACAATACATGTTATAGATAAATTAGACATAGGGCCTGTTTGGAAGATACACTCTGAGAACACTACATGTACAGTCTCATCTGGATACTGAGCATTCATACTCAAAATCAAATCTTGCGTCTGTAGAATTTGACCTTGCACCAAGGCAGTATTTGAAGTAACCTTTAGTTTGGGTCATGCAAAGGTTACACAAAAAAATGGCATAACCCATGTTGCATATGCTTTATCATTGTCATACCAGCATAAATCTCCAAAAAAGGTTTGCAAACTCAAATTTGTCTAGGCCTGATCACTGTGTCTGTCAATTTGGATTCCTGGAGAATTCAACATCACATTCTTATTTTACCTTGCATTATACGACCTGGCAGAAATTAGTAACTTCGGCAAGGCAGACTTATTATACATGCTCAACTCCAGGTGGCAGCACCAGAATTTTGTCTGGGGGGCAAAACCACCTTGAAAGTCATCCATACTGTAGTATTTCTGATTTGATCACTCTCTGAGATCAGATACGGCACAAACTCACCACTCATCTCCAATTTTATAGACATAGATGATGTTATCTGTCTGGCCGACAGCAACCTTGCTGGAATCTGGTGAGAAAGCTAATCCTTTCACAACATAGCTCTTCTTTCCAAACTGTCAAAATATATACAAAAACGTACATGTATACCCAACTACAATCTTGACATTTACATATGCAAGAAATGTTTAGTATACTCAGTAAATCACAGATCTTGGAAGAAATATTTTTCGCTACATGAAATGTTCAGAGATATAAGCTTCCATGTATTATTTATCAAATGATAATAATCCAATTCCAATGTTGTATATTAGCTTACATACCAACGGTAGGTGACCGCTGGTTTCATGCTAGGCTTAAAATACTTTCGGTTACTGAAACATCTAGGTTAACCTGGCATCTAGGAAAAAAGTATCTTGGAACTGACAAGGCTGACAACACCAGAAGGTTATACAGTCACGTCAGTCTCTCGTGAGTGTAAAATTGCGAGAGCTGTTGATCGCTCTCCAAGACTTTGTATTGCGAGAGTGATCACTGTAATTTCAAGTGATTCACTCTTGTAGGTATTACTCTCCAATATATTTCATTTTCCAGGAGAACTTCCTGGGGTAGAAGTTAGGCGAGTGATGAAGAGGGAGACTGATCCCTCCCCTTAAAGGTTCTACCAAATGGACTCCACATCCCACATTTTTGTTATGCTAAAATATTGTAAGAGGTTATGCTTGACATTTAATATCGGTTTACTGTTTTTGAGAATGGTCGAAGTTATGAAAAGGAAACTTGAAACCCTCCATTATCACACCTGTTTGGAAACGGCGATCGCCGAGATCTGCTGACCCATGATGTCGGAGTCTGATCACGATCGTTCGTAGCAAGCAATCATAGCAAATGTTCTAGGCGACATTTCTATTGTAACACCAACAATGTCACAAAGCTTAAATGTAATGCTTTTGTTTACGTCACGATGATGTTGTCATACCTAATTGTTGTGTAACGTATGTCACAATAGGGCGTCAGACACAACTGACTTGCCCATATTATAGGACGCGATTGTAATCTGGCGTGACTGGTCAGAGGTTATGGCTTCAATAAGTTTTTCACCACATCTGTTTTAATGTGTTGAAATATCCAATTTGTTGTTATGTTTTCTTGAAACTTGTTATGTACACAGCTCTTCTGTAAGTTTTCATGCGAAGTGGGTAGTGCGTATAATATTTGGTAGAACATTTAAAAACAAGAGAATGAATGTACCTTAGAATCAGCTGGTTTGGTGGAGAATTTATCTCTTTTCTCACCCTGTTCATCATACAAGAGAATAACACGGTCTGAGGTACATACAGCAAGCTTGGTGTTACTGGGAGACCAGGCCATTGCTGTGATCTTTGCAGCCCCATCCTGAAACGAGCATCCGTTAACATGATTGAAGAGCTTGTATAGGAGTCACATGATGCTGTATTACGAACCTCTTCAGAAATATATATATCAAGGATTCATACAAGTCCCTTTATACCACCAGCAATCAGGGGAAAAATTCATTCAAAAACTCAATTCAGACCCGACTCAGAACTCATATCGACATGATCGAGGATATACCGGGCATTTCAACAATATACCATATCTACCATAACAATATACCAAATCTACAATAACACTATACCATATCCATAAAGTTGAAAACCATAAGCTTACATGATTAATATTGTCATGAGAGATAATTGGGATTATCATACACTGATCTTTGTAGCATCATTCTTCTAGTCGTAAATTATATCGGAAGTTGAAATAATTTATCCATTGAATCAGATTTTTGCTAGCATCAGGTGGGTGTGAATAAGCCAGGGTGGAATTCCAGTGGAGTCTCACTCTGACCATCATGACATTTCTGCTGCCTCAACAGGGTGAAACCAACAGTTTCCCGATACTATGAAGGGAGTATTCTTAATGGAATCAGATTTCATAGTTTGCAAAATAAACCTGGTATACATGTACTTCCAAAATATTTCAGTGTTTTATCACATTTATTAAGAATCTGATTCATGTTAAATATAGAGCAGGACATGGTGTGCCACCTGCATTCTGCCATTATCAGAGTTTGTAACTACAGACCTATCAACCCTCATGCATTCGGCGTGAGACTCACACATTTGGCATCTATGTCTCACGCTCCCATGCAGGTATATCAAAATCTCACGCCTCTTGGCATTTTCATAAAATTATTTCTAAAGTAACCAATAATCCTTCAAAATTGCTCCAGTTTGCAGAAAAAACAGTCCATAATTTCAAAATTTTCCTAGACTTGGTTGTAAAGTATCCATTTATAGCCTCCGTGAAGGGTGAAATGTATAATGGTAGGCTGTTATATGAAACAAAAATGCGAAAAACTGAATGGAATTGCCTAGAAATTCTCATTTTTGGGGGGCTCGTATCCCCAGGGCGGATATACTCAAATCTCACGCCTTGGCAAAAGTATAACTTGGGAGGTCTGTAACTGCTGAACTTTCGGCATAAAAACCTCTGACTATATTGGGCCAAAAACCGTGGTGCACATGTGCACTTAGTCTTGATCGATTTGACTGACACAGGAAGCATGTATAAGCATACAAGAGGGATGGAAAATGCATCCAGTCAAAAAGTTAGATGCTCAACTATTTAAGAAGAGCACATTCACAGTAGCTATGACCTTCTGAGTACAGCTCCGATCCATTTAGTAACAGACGATGCTGATTGGCTGAGACATTGGCTGAGACCGATGGGCACAAAAGCTGCACACATGGTTTTTAACCCGAGTTCAATCAGAGTTTATAAGCATTTCGTCACTGGACCTCTTGACCTAGAAAAGCTGCGGTGATGGAGAAAATATATTAAACTTTTGGCTATCTGTGCTGTTCAGTCAGAGTAGGCATTTCGTCACTGGACTTCTTGACCTAGAAAAGCTGCGCTGATGGAAAAAACTAATATATCTGTGCTACAATATTCGCCGATACCGAACGTAAAAATTTAAACTAAGCATGCATAACAATAAAAAATTAATGGATAGGTTTGTGAAATTTTATAGTATTCAGCATGTTATTTTACCGAATTCGAGTCCCAAATCCTTCAGTGGTATGCAAGGTCGATAACACCCACATCGTGGACCTTGTAGGACTTGGGAAAAGTGCGAAATTCGGGAACGTTAATATTGGCGTGAACTGTTTACGAATTCGGAAAATTAAATCACAACATTTCGTTTGGAAAGTGATCAGCAATTCTGTGGCAGGCATTTTTCTGTGTCAATATGTGACAACATTTGTTCTCTTGGATTTTACTATGTATATTCAAAAGAATTGCTGTTCAACTTCCCTCCCTCCGTTGACTGACTGGGGGCAAGATTTGTATGCTTTAACATTGCCGAAAGTTCATTTTGGTGAATACATTTAATGGTTTCCATTTGAGGATATTTTTTTGAATCTTTCGTATGTTTTGTGAAATCAATATCGATATAAATCAATATTTAGTTTTATATTCACAGAGAGTTTTCTGCAATTCTCCATGTTAACTTGATGAGAGATTGCCCCCCGTGCAGAGGGGGGAACAGCGGACTTCCCGAATAAGGAAAAAAATATGTGTTTTGCCCAATGTCACCCATGTGGTGGAAATCAGATCGGGAGGTTGGCGAATTCAGCAATGTTTCTATTTCTGAATTCGGCAAGGGCTCCTGAATTCAGCACTTTCCCAAAATGATCGGACAGTGGGAGGACTCTAGTAATGCCATGAGAAAGTTTCAATCCGAGTTAGCAAATTGGTAACATATAGCCTCAGTTGGAACTCCGACTTGGCTTATTTGACAGACATATCAAACATAATCAATGACTTGCACAAAATTATCTGATCTCGATTTATTTTGTCTGTGATGATGGTGACTGGACTGGACCAGTGAGCTAGAGAATGCTGAAATAAAAGAAAATCACTAAAAATTATTCAACTATATACCTGGGGTGGCAAAAGTGTTTTCATGTGTTTCAACTGCATGTTTTTGATTGATGATCAACTCAACAAACTTAAAATTAAACACGTCGATCATCCACATGCATCTCTTCTTCATCCACACTGTTTATGGAATGCTAGGCGGCGCCTCGTTCTGAAATGACATTTCCTAGCCGATAATTACTAGCCACCCACTTGCTCTAAAATAAACCCTTGAAAACTTCTTGGTGTCCAATAATAAAATACATCTTTGACATTTCATTGATCGTCTTACTATCTGAAGTTTGATATAAAGAAATTTGATGAAGAATTCGCGTCGTAATTGACAGCAAGCACCGTACAGTCCGCAGTTTCGTATTTTCCAAAATGGGAATTCAGCTCAATGTTCGACATTTTTCATTGCCATCGAATTTTATCCGCGTTTTAGAACTTGTAAGTATGGCCTCTGTCCCATGAAATCCAGCAGTTTGTTGTTCTGGTATCTGTTGTTGTGATTTTTTGCAATGAAACGTTTCTACAGGGGAATATAAAAAGCTGTCCAACAACGTCTGTTGTTTGGAGGAAACGGTTAAACCGGGTTCAGTTTTCAACAGCAAGCGACTGGTGGATATTTCATGTAAGCAACTATTGTCAAAGCCTTTGTGGCACATCAGACTTGGCTATTGTATGTCGTGTCTCGTGATCTTTACATGAAGTATGAACTAAGCAGCTTAGCAAGCTAGCCACAATACTGGTAAATCAACATAGTGTTATCAGGTTACTTATGCGTTTGTCAATTGGATCCCCCACCCCATGCTGGTGGGATGGTGACTGGGGGCATGCACATTTTGCCGTGACATGCCCCTGACCCATGGGGCATTTTCGGCAAGCCATACCCCTCACATACCCCTCACATACCCTTAACATCTCCCCCACATAGGTCACTGGTGAGGGATCCAATTGACACACGCATTAGCCTGTGCAGGCCTACCGCTGGCCTATAGGCTATATGAGTATGATTGGCTGTTATGCGTGACTATCACAGCATACAATTGATAGTTGCGGAACTGGTGTTAAAAAAAAAAATGCTGTGCTGTTGTACATCGATTTCTGATATCATGTATACCTATTTAATAGCCCCAGCTGGGACCTAATGATACTGTCATTAGGTCCCACGTACATCCTAGCCACCATCGTCATGTAGAAGCCCGAATTGTATAAACAATGATTTAGTTGCTCCTTACCATGCATTTTCCGATAAAACGTATCATGAACTAGTCCGAACGGCCAACATCTGTTGTCTTTTTGAGTGGGTTTCGCCGCCTTTTGTACCAGTCCCCGCTTGAATATATGATCAGCTCCGCCATGTTTGTTTTCACGCTGGAGTGTCGACTGCGAAAATGGTGGCCTCAGTAAAAAACGGAAGTGCACACGCCAACACCACAAACGTGGTCGAAAGCTAGGCAGACAAATTTGTACTGAAAAATTCATTCATTCAGATTCATTCATTCACTGTCGGAAGCAATAATCGGACGACCACGTTTTTGGTGTTGGCGTGTGCACTTCCGATTTTTACTGAGGCCACCGTTTGCACAGTCGACACTCCAACGTGAAAACTAACATGGCGGAGCTGATCATATATTCAAGCGGGGACTGGTACAAAAGGCGGCGAAACCCACTCAAAAAGACAACAGATGTTGGCCGTTCGGACGATTCGGACTAGTTCATGATACGTTTTATCGGAAAATGCATGGTAAGGAGCAACTAAATCATTGTTTATACGATTCGGGCTTCTACATGACGATGGTGGCTAGGATGTACGTGGGACCTAATGACAGTATCATTAGGTCCCAGCTGGGGCTACCTATTTAATTGTAATTTGCTATATGTTTATCCCTCAAGATGCACCTTATGTCAGGAAGTCTAATCGGCTAAAAAACAAACAGTTTCTTATCGAACTTTCACCTAAAATGCACAAGTACAGGTTGTGAGGAGCAGTAACTTTTACACTTTATTTGCTTGAATGATTCTTGTGTGGATATAACCACCAACATCCCTAATGTTCCGTGAAATAAAGTTTATTATAAAATAATAGTGTAAGACTTTATCCAGATACCACAAAGCCTGGTCAGGTAGACATGTTATGCTGATTGGAGCCTTTTATACCTCCAAGAGTGAGCGAGTACCCCTAGAGGTGCAATATCGATTGTATGCCATGACTGTAATTCGCTATATGACGGGAGCCGATCCCCTGAAAAAACGTAAATTTCGCAACAGTAAATGTTACACCAGTGAACTGATGACCAATAACCGTTGTTGACATTTACATTTACAACAGTTACCAGGTCAGAGCAAAGGACTAACTGGGAAATATATCCCAGTTGGGATAATATTAAATCCAAGTTTGGATATTGAAATATATCCTAATTGGGATCTGATCCCATCAGTGTTTAAAGCAATGTTTCCCAGTCTTCAAATAGGTTAAACTTCATCCTGATCCACCAGTATGGAATCTAAAACCCTTTGAGAAGTCCTTCATACAAGAAAACTTTCTTTAAACCTCATACTCCATTTGTTTCGAGCCTATTTCGTACATGTAGTCTTGAACTCAAACATTAAAGGCGAATTTGTCAGTTGGAGTTTAGATCTGGGCTTCACAATGGGCAGAACATTGCAGTATGCGTCGGTGGGAACAGATCTGTTTATAACATGCGGGCGTATATGTCGGCTCCAGCATGTTAAGGTACGAGACACTAGGTTAAACTTTGGTCCCCATCCTGGTAAAAAATTGTGTAAAAATCATCTGACCCTTTTGTTTAACTTCGCCTCACACCAATGGATTATTAAATAATTTCCCTACATGATCAGATCCCTTAAGTTACATGTATGCCGTTTTCTAAAGTAATATGGTCGCTTTTATTTCACTTTTTCAAAATCTTGCTCTGACTGACCTAGTTCTGACAGAATACAAATCTCGCTCGCCCTGATATCATGATGTTTGGGGTCAAATTATTATGTGACATCTTCATTTTGCCTATGCATGCTTCACATTGGAGAGACCACATGGGCATGTTGTACATGTTGTATCACGTGAACATGAATAACACATCTTGAAACATGTTTAATTTGTAAATATATGTCTTATCTTCTATTTGTATAGTTCTTCTCTCTGGTGGCATTTGCCCTGGTAGTTGGCTGGAATTGTGGAGGAGTGACCTATCACGACCTGAGCCAGGGAGATGTCAATATCATTAACAACGTCAATTTCTTCATGGCTATATCTGTGATAAGTTGCCTGTTAGCAGCCGTTGTTTGTCTTGCCATACTGCTAGAAATCAAGTCCTACACTTTATTACTGGTGAGTTAATAATATACATGAAGGATTGCCTTGCATTCCTGAGAATGTAGTGAAACCTTCAAATTGACCTTACTTGCATTAATGTAATAACAATGGACAGATTTGGAAACTCTCCCAAGATGCAGTTTTGGTTACCAGTACTGGGCACAGAATCCTTCTGAACTCATCCGTTTTCAAAACGAGGTCAACATTGCGTCACCGTGTATGACATTGAAAAGTGACAATTTAGAACTGCACATTCATTTTCAAAAGGAGGTCAAAGCTGCTGTGTGCGAAGGGCTAATTTCTAGGAATGGTCAGTCAGCAAATATTGAACATAAAACATCGAAGACAAGATCCACACCCTTCCATTTGATAGCTCTACTGGCTTTTAGCATGCTTAGTTGATGCTTAATCATTAGTTGGCCATTTTTCTCAGCCAATGAAAGTTTCTTATCTATCTGCAAGAATATTATTCTGGCCTTTTACTATATCAGATGACCATGTTGTTCACAATTACAAACAACCCTGTATGACAACTTCGGCCATGCAATCTATGAGAACAGAGCACTCGTGGCAGAAATCTGTGACAAGTTCATCTAATCCCATTTCTCCATATGTTGGGACAACATAATTTGTTTGATTGGGAGCATTCTGATTTATTAATTCCCTGCAAAGAACTAACAGTTTTATTGGACATATGGAATCTCTTGATACATGTTAATACTCATGAAATAAACATCAGAGTGTTCTGAAACTTTGCAGTTATACTGAATACCAAGTAATATCATTTACTTGTCAAAATTTATACCAGGTCCAAGTGTTAGACTTAGTGAACTTTCTGCATAGTTTTCTGAACAGAACAGACAGCTCATCCAATTTCTGATTCACTTGTCCATTTGTCCATTTTCTTCAACTGAACTCTTGTTTAATCTTTTCAATTGTAGGACTTGATATTTAGTGGGACATTTACCCTGTTTTGGTTACTGGCCTCAATCATCATGTGTGTGGGACTGACTTCAATAGCTTACTCCCAGTCTGTGAAGGAGGCAGATGTAACATTCGCAAGTTTAGAAGCAGCAGTGGTATGTACATGCTTCATTCTGTTAAGACCCCGTGGGGCTGCCGGGTTGACCTGGGATGTCCTTGTGCACACCCCAGGTCATGGTAAGAATAGGCCTCAGCTCCTCAGACAGCTTGTCGTTAGAGGTGACTAACTGGTGCCCCTGTGGGGTTGCCGGGTGTGAAAAGGAATAGGACCCTACCCGTGGGGTTCCTAGCTGTACAAAGGAGTAGGACCCAAATGTTGTGATATGACTGAAATATAGTTGAAAGTGACCGTAAATCATATTCAGTCACTCATTCTGTTAAGGGCTTGTTACCCACCTGATGGAACTTTCACACATTTGTATTAACGTGATCAATATACATATTATTGGAAAGCTTGTGTCTTGGGGGAGGGGGAGGGAGATTAATGTCATGCTCAAGGTTATTTCACTGATATAGTGATAGCCAGTTTTAGGGGATGGGTGGAGGAAGCGGGAGTACCCAGAGAGAACCACCACCCGTTGGCAGGTAACTGGCAAACTTTTACACATGTGGGTCTCGAACCCGTGCCATTTCAGCGGTGAGAAGCTAACGATTACCAGCGAAACGCCTTAGACTACTCCGAGGGCCCCCTTGTTTCTCTGGGGTTGTGAATATATTGCTTGTGAGATCGATAGGTATAAAGTTATTCCAATTTAAATTATTGTCTTTCCATAAAATGAGCCTCTATTTTCAACATTTATTCTCAACTATACCTTTTATAAAATGTCTAATGTGATTGAAGAAATAGTACATCCTTCCAGACAATTATGGTGTGTCTCCCACCAAGTAAACACTGAGCACTTATCCTATAAGATTATTCCAGACCAAATTGTGTGGTAGGCTGGTCAAACTGGTGTTCCCCATCCAGTGCCAATCTAAAAATGCCATATCCCTTTACCCCAAAATGATGCCTCTGTCTAAATCATGGAGCTGATTCTGCTATATAAATCATGGAGCTGATGCCTCTGTCTAAATCATGGAGCTGATTCTGCCATATAAATCATGGAGCTGATGCCTCTGTCTAAATCATGGAGCTGATTCTGCCATATAAATCATAGAGCTGATGCCTCTGTCTAAATCATGGAGCTGATTCTGCCATATAAATCATAGAGCTGATGCCTCTGTCTAAATCATGGAGCTGATTCTGCCATATAAATCATGGAGCTGATGCCTCTGTCTAAATCATGGAGCTGATTCTGCCATATAAATCATAGAGCTGATGCCTCTGTCTAAATCATGGAGCTGATTCTGCCATATAAATCATGGAGCTGATGCCTCTGTCTAAATCATGGAGCTGATTCTGCCATATAAATCATGGAGCTGATGCCTCTGTCTAAATCATGGAGCTGATTCTGCCATATAAATCATAGAGCTGATGCCTCTGTCTAAATCATGGAGCTGATTCTGCCATATAAATCATGGAGCTGATGCCTCTGTCTAAATCATGGAGCTGATTCTGCCATATAAATCATGGAGCTGATGCCTCTGTCTAAATCATGGAGCTGATTCTGCCATATAAATCATGGAGCTGATGCCTCTGTCTAAATCATGGAGCTGATTCTGCCATATAAATCATAGAGCTGATGCCTCTGTCTAAATCGTTGAGCTGATAACTGGGTTGAGCCATATATCATTTCCATGTTCACCTGTTAGAAATAGTTATCTCTCTAATAATTCGTTCAATTAAAATCACTATTTAGAAGCCAATTGCCTTTCTGCCTATTCTCGGCTCTGATTGTTCAAAGGTGTTGGCAATTGGATTGCTCTACAACATGATGACAATAAAAAAGTTTTTTAATTAATTGGCCACTTCAGGTCGAAAATAGTTGATTTATCATTAATTAGAATATTTCCTATGTTAAAGATATACATTTGGGAAAGAACTGGATGAACGAGCCACTGTCTTAATGCATCTGTTGATGCCATCGTCGCCGCTCCTTTGTCACTGTTAAAGGATTAACTTGAATTTTGTGCTAGTCCAGAATTAAGTTGACTGAAGTTGTCTCCCCTTGACTGTGACAAGTACATGTCTGCCGAAGCCCTTTCAAAGGCATTTATGATTGAGGGCTGGCTGAACTAAACTAGATAATGTATTATGCATTATAATGCCATGCAAAGAATTTGGCTATGGTTGACATTTTGCATTTGTTTTTTAGGGCATAGGATTCGCAAACGCAATTTACTTTGGAGGGAGCACATGGTTCGCGGTATCGGCACATCGGGACAGCAGTAAATCATCATTTGGGCCTGCGCGTCTCTCAGCTGATTTGCCCAGCGATATCTTATCCGACACTGAACAGAGAAACAAAATGTAAGTACTCGCTACATTGTGTATGTCTTGTATGTATATCACTAACTCAATCACATTTTCTCATTTTACAACAGATCTGGGTCCTCATGGTATTAGGGTTTAACTCTCTCTGTACCGTATCGGTACATACCGATAGAAATATAGTTCAATGATTGTCTGTCATTGGCATATAAAACTGAAGAATTTCTAGACAAATATTTGCATAATATTATATCTTGTTCAAAAGCTCGGAGTATCATCTTTGACACTTCTTGGCGATGGTACATGTAAGTGTATATCTTCGGAACTGTTATAAATGCTGGTACAGAGGGAGTTAATGAGGCCTGTCCCACAGAAAATCGTCATGCTAAGTGTTTGCCTACTTTGATCAGTGGATCGCAACTATAGTATTGAGCCAGATATATTGTATATTTGAGGAAGTGTATGGACATGATGGATTCGGGCAGTTATGGTTTTTATGTTTTAGATCGGATAAATGGATTCATTACTATTTGATTGAAGCAGCTTCTTGAAATACTGTCTTCTTTTAAAGTCTCTAATATTTAGCAGTCTCATTGTAGACAGTTAAACTCCAAAGAGGTGCCTCAGGTTTTTTAATTTCCTCTTAGAAAATGTGTTTGTTGGGTTAAAACGATTTTCATACGACTGTCGATTTACAAGATTGTGTATTGCAATCTCGATTTCCAGCCGTCTGTCTGTCTGTCCGGTCTGTCTGTCGCTTTTACTTGCCTGTTTGATATCTTCAAATCCATTCGCCAGTAGACGTTGCAAATCTCGTTCCGCTCTCGCTGGACAGGTTCCGGTTCTGAGTTTATGCAGACTCCAGTTTTCAACACTCTTGCAGTCGCGTCCTTTCTCGTGAAGTCGGCGTTCGTTACTATTTTAATGTGTACGCATACTGCATGGAATATATTTTCAGAGGAGATATGTGTCGAAGCAACAACAATAGTATTTACATTTTTCTCGTCTTGTGAACTTGATCGGATCCTGTCCAGTGCAATGTATTATGGGGGACTCCTGCTCCCCGAATAGGCCGGGGAATATTGATTCTATGTTTCGCGTCGCCGCACGCCTAGGTTTTACGTGAATGTGAAGCCATTACAAAAGTATGCCGCGTAGAAGTTTGCCAAATCTGGCAGATAAAAACACAAAGTCACTAAATCTGATTTAAGATGACTATAAACTTAAGTTTATATGGTTTACCAGAATTTTCCTGGCGACAAGTGAAAAACAAATCTACCTGTCCATGCGACAAGTAGAATTTCATCTAGCAAAACGATAAAATGTGATCTAGAACGGACAATCCAATAAATAATCCATTGAAAATTTATTTCAAGACGATCTTTGATCACTGTTGTGGGTCCTGTCAACTTTGTCAATTTCCCGCTGCAAATTTTACTTCCTCTTGCACATGCGTGGTAGCCGGGTGCATGCAAAATTCGGACCTGTTATGAAACGGAAAGGGACTAAGAGTGTGTTTTTTCAAGTCAGTACTGATGGTAAATTATATTGTTGGCTTTCTTTCTTCGGCTTGTATTCACAATACAAACAAAGCTGATATTTTTCTATGCAGATAATCCAGTTAATTGACAATTCCAATGAGATTCTGCTGGCTGGTTCAATATTACTGGAATCAGCAATTGACGAGGGGAGACAACTTTTGTAGTACATATAGTTGAACTACTGCTAGGCTAAAATCTTCAAACTCCTCGAGAAAGGTGTGACTTAATTGCATCGAAATTCTACCATATATGTAGTCACACATGCCATCTAACCATGTGAATTTCACATGGTTCAGTCAACAACAAAGCTTTTGGCAATTTTAATTTTGCAGAAATTAGGGAAAATATTTGTCTTTGTAATTGACATGTATGTATGAAAGTAGACTGGGCAGCACATTCTCAGTCATCACCTTTCTATTCATGGTGCTTGAAGTTTTGAATATAATATGTGGGCCAAAAGAAAAAAATAATAATAAAACAAACACCTGCCCATCTCATTTGAAAAAACATTGATGGACTTGGACCACTGGGGTCTATGTTTTAAGTAGTTTAATTTGATTGAACATTTAATAAATGGTTTAAATATGTTGCTATAGTTTGTTATTATGTATGTCAGTACTATTCCCGAGTGTCGAAAAGTCCATTTTGTCCGTGTTTTTATCTCTGACTGTGTTGTGTTTTTCGCCCTTCCTCATTGATTTGAAAAGCTGTCCTGACGAGAAACATAGAATTAATTTGCACCGGCCATATGATGAACTTTTACCAAACTATGGGAAGCCTATTTAGTTTGAGGTCAAGATCATTTGGGCCAGAATACCAGCAGATACAAAAGAGAATCTCCATTGTATATGAGCCATGATTTCTCCCCCAAGCAAGAGTGTGATTGAGGTGGTGAAATATTCACCCCCTGACCCTGGTTGCCGTGTAGTTAATGGAGATACAGATATTTTCAACTAGCATGATATCATAGATAGCTATTAAGAATGGAAGAAGAATAATGAATTATTACTATTATTAACAGAGCTGTGTGTGCATGAAAAAAATGATGAGATTCCTTCCAAACTTGGAATATATGTTGTCTATCATGACCCAAGGGGGAGATTACAGAATCATTGCATATTAATTAAGTCTAATCAGCCTGAAAATAAGGGCCCTTTTTCTTTGGAGATAAATCCCTTATTCTTTCCAAACTTGGCCTAGGTGTTGTCCAGCATAGCCGGAGGAGGGAAGTTACAGAATTGTTGCATGCAGTGCATATTAATTAGGTCTTAATTACCTAATTAGCCTGAAATGTCCTATGTGTTAATTATTTTTTTTATTTTGTAAATGACATGTAGTTGATTCCTTCAGAAATGGCATACGGTAATTTCCCTAATAATTCACGATGCAGTGATGAAACTCGCAACTCCAAAAATTTGCTACTTTCGAATTATTTGTCGCGCTAATTCCAGAAAAACGCTTATGTTCGAATTATATGTTACGCTGATTTTCACGGAATATCCAAAATGGCGGACTGCTTCACCGGGATCGTTGTGATCTTGATAACCGTGTAGGCCCTATTATGTTTGATATCTCTATCATAGTTCATTTAAAAGACTCTGGGACCCAGGGCTCACGAAACCCAGTCGACAACTCTCCAAAGGCGACTAAAAAATGACAACTGGCGACTGAATTGTTCAGTTACTTGCCCAATGTGTCGATTAAAAATAGAGTAAATTGCCAAAGTGGCGAGTGAATTTTTGTTACATGAAGTGTTTAGTCGCCAAAGTAATTTTGTGTTTAGTTTATCAGGCGGGGAAATCCGAGCAGGCCGAAAATGTACAGGAAATAACGACAGAGAATAATGCCGACGAAATATCCTAGTCTATTTACAGACCGCACGTGATCTGATGTAATATCTGGGATACCTCACCTAATTATATTTTGACTGGGCAGTGAAACCATGTGCAGGCTGGCATGGACGAGTCTATTTTGCGTGACACAATAAGATCATGTGCTCGCCCCAGAAAAGGTAATTTGCGACCCGCTGACTGTTCTTAGCCAATGAACTCATCATAGTAAAACATAACGTAAACAAATTTTATGAAACAAGCTTGGCGGGAATTTGCAAGGTCAAGAGTTGAAACGGCTTGTCCCATTCCAGTGCAAAGAGGTGATACGCCTAAAAGCACAACATGTGCGTTTTGACTTTAGTGTCGCTTCTAAAACAATTGTATAAAACACCAGCTCAGTAATTTGGTTAAAAGTTTGCAAAGAAGTGGTTGGACCTTTTGTTTCATCTGACCGATTTTTCATTCTGGCCATTTCGGATTTGCGTAATCGACACACCAATGATCATTTCGTTCACGCAGACTGTTGAGACGAGGGTACTCTGCATAAGTTTTTTTTTGTTTCTCTCTTTTCTTTTTTCAAACTAACAATGGATTATCATGTTGTTGGAAACAAATCCGTCATTTTATTACATGGAAACGTTGTTCTGGATTGGCGAGTGAATAAAACACCAACATCAATGTCTATTGACATCTCCCCGCAGCTCAAATGAAATACTCAACTGATCCCGTGCTGCAGTCAAAATGTATGGGGCACGTTATGCAGGTCTGAAGAAATGAAATAATGGCTCCCTCGACAAAGCAGTTGTGCACATACTAACTATTACGCCGAAGCCCTGACAGGGACAAACAGAGGGAAACATTTATATCTTTGTCCTACCATATCATCTGTTTATTAAAGAAAATGAGACATATAACAAAAAATAAAAAATAAAAATCACTTGACTTTCAGCGGCACGAACTCCACGACGAAAACGGGAGTGTTTGAATTTATTGTTTCAGGGGAATATTAAAAATGCTCTCGTTTTCGTTTTATTAGGATGGAGAAAATCACGACAGTGGAAAAATCGACCGTTTTCGAATTAAATTTGGAAGGTGAATTATTAGGGAAATTACCGTACACATTATTCGAATAACCTGACAGGGGATCATTGCATTTTATATTAATTTTTATGTCATTGTAGTTTATGTATATACTTGTTTCATTAATTGTTGGTTTAAACACTTCACATGGCGACTTGTAGTGGTTTATAGACATTCTTGTTAGTTGAACAGTTTTGTCTGATCTGATAGAGATCAGTGTGAGCCCTTAGCCAGGCGACCTGACTAGCAGCCTTGCTAAGTTGCTGCCATATTTTATGTTGATCCATCCGTGCTGTTCAGTGGACCTTTCCTGATCCTTCCTATGCCCACAGTATGGGAAATAGTTTTAAATCAGTGATAGCTTCTGCTTGACTATTTTTACCCCCGCCACCTAAGCGAGAGTGGACTATGGAAATGTCTGTCCATCTGTCCTTCTGTTTGTCCATCCTTCCCAAATGTTGTGAATGCAATATCTCAATAACACAGAGGGCTGGAGCGTTGATCGTAACTTGGTACACTGCTGTCTTATAGGGTCCTCTATGTCAGGTTTACTCAGCACTTTGATGCATATTTATCATTTACACCAGTTAATATGGTGGTTCATACCTCAAAACTTTGCCCGGTGACCAATCCTAATTTTTTTTGCAGTGGGTAGCTGGGGTGTTGATCAGTAGTAAAACGTAAAAAAATATGATGGTCTTCGATCTGGATTTTTTTTTACTTGGCTGCGAATATCACCATGTCAGCCGTTTTTTGCCAAATCATGAAAAATCAGTTTTCTGTGCAACAAGGCAAGGAAGTCAAAGCATGCGGATATATCCACAGGTATTGTTTATTTATGTAGAGACACTTCAACGGATCTTAGAAACACTGGAAAGTTGAATATAGATACATGAATTGTATATGAATTATACATTTCATCGAACTGTATGAGGTTGGAAATTGCATTTTCAGACTATGAAACCATCTCCAA
Organism: Hanleya hanleyi; assembly: GCA_036873755.1. Classification (NCBI taxonomy): domain Eukaryota; kingdom Metazoa; phylum Mollusca; class Polyplacophora; order Lepidopleurida; family Hanleyidae; genus Hanleya; species Hanleya hanleyi. The sequence continues at coordinate 54,585 of JAVTVY010021219.1, read as the reverse complement.
ACTCGAAAATCATCCAGTGACTTATGCTAACACTGCTTCCCCGCCATGTGATCTTTTTATTAATTGAATAAAAAGCAAGGGTCTTTGATCTACTTTTTTATATAAAAAGCTTTTAGTGTCCCTATCCTCATAGTCTTCTAATATTTGCGACATCATTATCTCCCCTGATAACGTCTCTTATTAGAAAAGGCGATATATGACGTTGGAAGAGTTATTAAAGGGGAAATAACCCTGAGTAATGACGTCGCCAACGTTGTTTGAGGCATGAACCACTTTAACAGTACATGTAGTTAAATATATGCCCCATGCTGTAGACATAGGGAGAAGAGGGAAAGTACAAACCGCAAATTGACATCGGGAGTCCCATGCCAATGCACTCGTTGATGAGCCGGGGAAAACCTTTGTCTAAGAATTAAATCTGGAAAGGTCTATTGAATGTTGAAATACATTTCCAGAGCTATATCTGAATATTTCGTTCTCATCAAACTCAAATTCACAATGGCAGCAGTAAAGCTTTTTAGCAACCTAGCAGCCACTAGCTTTTATCCATGACATATGGCTATGGTATCAAAGAAGGCAAGGCAATTAGAGTGAAGCTTTGTTAAAGCCCTTTAGGATTAACAATGTCCATTAATGCTAGGCAGTAAATATCCCAGAGACTGCCATCTTACATCACACTGGGGTTTCCCTGATTCAATATTTATAAACAACAGATATTCACGTCCATATAACGAGCATATGGTAAAGAAACTCGTGCTCAAGGGGAATCAAAATTGTAAAGCAAATTCGTGAACACTCCCCGAGCTCAATTTTGACACCTGCTGCTGCGCTAGGAATTTGCAGATTTCAGATTGACCTGACAGATACAGCCATCTAACATGTCTAATTAACAGCCTTTGAAGCCCTCTGCAGGCCTTGCCTTCTAGAAATCCCACTGTCAGAGTGATTTTATAGACCGGTCTGATATTGGGTATCAACAGGACTGATTTGCTCACAGCAGGGCTGATTTCAATGGAACTACATAATCAGCTTCTTACTTTTACCAATTGTATGTATTTTGATGGGCATTTTTTAGGCCAAACAAAACATGTGTTTACTGTTACATGCATTTTAAAAATAGGGCAGGTAGGTGGGTTTTTTCTTTTATTTACTTCAAAATTTTATGACATTTTTTTTAGGGTAGGTAAAATTTGCTCAAATTTTGTTTTCTCTGTATGTAGATCAGTGTAAATTGTGGTCGAATATTCCGTCAAATGTTTATGTTATCATCATCGATTAAACTGGAAAATTATCTACAAATCGACAAACCTTCGCCACATGGATGTTACCGCCGTATTGGCTGCATTGGGCGACGTCAGATGGAAGTAGATATCTGATTGGCGGATGGTGCAACAGCTTGAGGTCTTTCACAGCGGAGATATTTCAGCATTCGATGGGTGTTTAAAAAGTTAAACCTGAAAAATAAAAACTCGACTATGGAAATGCATTTCGGCGGATTTCAGTCTTTTTTTGGCCAAGTCGCAAAAAGACGGAGGATCGGCGCATTTTTGCTAGGTAGGGTCGGGTAACAGTAAACACACATATTATTTTGTTTTGTATTTTGTACAATACCAACTATCCAATCAGATTTTGTGAATGCCACTCCATATGTTAATTTTGACCCAGTTAACCAATCAACTGACTGGAAATGACCACGAAATGAAAGTAATGGTAATAAAATGTAAAGTAATAGTAATCATGGCCATTTAATGCATGCATTTACTATGAGATACAAAACATTCATGGCCATTAAAAAGACTGATCATGGCCATGGAATTCATATTTAATGGTGACATTGTATAGACTTTTAAATTTTAATGGTCACATTTATGGTTTAAGACTAATAATTTTAATGGCCATTCAATGATGTGCATGTCCAGGAGTGTATAATGCAAATCTTGCAACTCCAGAATACCCATTCTGATAATGAACAAGTGAGAAGGAATAGGAAGCAAACGTCGTGATATGAATGAAATAGTGTTGAAAGTGACGTTAAATCATATTTACTCACTTAGTCTATTTCTTCTAATTATTCAGATGGCAAAAGTTAATTTCAGGCATCTGTAGAGAGAAATTCTGCTAACATTCTGCAAATTTCACTAGCTGTCTGTTTAGTTCTTGAAAGAAATAACATATCCATGCCACAGTATTTAGACTCAGTTGATATAAAGATGTTTTATTCCTGCTAAGCTAAGTCTAAAAATGCAGTTCAAAAAATTAGAAGAAATAGGGTAGGCCCCTACTCTGGTAATGAACAAACCAAATATCATGGAGTGATGAGCATGTGTGACACATCTTTAGAGAATCCATGTTTATCGAGTCATTCTGCATTGTTTCTATAAACGAAGAGGGATTTGAGCAATCTAATATCTAGAGAAAGTTTGTGAAATATACATGTACGGTAATTCAGTCATTCGTTTTTGAGGCGAGCGATTGCTCGCGCGCACCATCGCTCGCCTAATTTCATTTCAAGAGAGAAGTCCTGCTCCCCAAACCCCAATGCGTATTTTTTTGAAACTACAAGTCGATAATTCATCACGCATTCACGAAACGAAAATAGGAACTCTTCTGTGTTCGGCGGTACATTCCTTGACTATTTGGGGAAATACAAAATCGTAATTCTAGCAGCGAAGTCGGAGAGTCCGATCGTCCCTTTGATGTGATGTTTGAAGTAGATGTTGAATATATCGCCAACGACTATTCAAATATATTGTTTTCGAAAGCGCTAATATATATTCATGAATATATCAGTCTGTTCGATAAAACCTAGCGGCGAAATCATAGCTGAACCAGAAAGATTATTCCGTACTAAGATCCGAGTAAATTTTTGTTTTACCCGCCGGTGTTAGCAGGCGCCATGTTTTGATTTGCGTGCGTTGCGATGAACTTTTAATACACTGTTTGAAACAAACGTCACGATCGAAAGCTTTTTTTAGGTATTCATTTTGCACAAGTTTTGATTTGATCTTATTATCAGACTTGATATTCCAAAACAAGTTGTCGTCCATAAAGAATTTCTGAAGAAAATCGCTTCATATCCGAGGTTCCGTCTGGAAAATGCTGTATCAAATTAACATGATATCGCGGAGCTCTGTAAAGTGTTGCTGCTGTGGAATTTATTTGTCATAATAGCACAAAGCATGACTGGACAGACAGTGTAGACAAGGGGGCACATGTCTCTTGTATATAACTTCAGATAATTGGAATTGGGATCTCCATGAATAAAAAAAAAAACGTTAAATGAGGACAAAAATGTAAGGGAGAATTTGCAGATTTATTTGCTGGAAATGGCTCAGAATGCATTTCCAGCAATCTAGGACCTCTGAGCTTAAGGGGCCTAGGCGGCCCCTGGACCCCGGCCTGAAGTGCTAGGATAGTAATTTCAGGAGTGCGATCACTCGCCTCACCCATTTTAGGAGTGTGATTTATAGCACTCCTCTGATTTACAGAAACGAAAGACTGGTAATTCCTTTAAAGGTGAACTGCAAAGCTTTTAATTTTATCTAAATTGTTGCTTATATAGATCTTGTCTTATGTGACATAACTTTTATACGTTTTTGGGTCAAATATAGTTCGCAAAATTGTACTAATAACAATATTTAAGTTATCCTGTTATAAATCCGTCTTGAAAACTTGCATCGCTTGTCTCTCTTGGTTTGTAGAACGTTATGACGTTATAGTGGTCCCCTTCATTCAAGTTTTATTCAAATGTGACGTCATGCTACGTCGGATGAATGAACGAGGGCCACTATAACGTCATGACGTTCCAAAAACAACGGGAGGCAAGCGATGACGTTTTTAAAAGTTCTGGCTCTCGGTATAAGTTTTGACTTCTCATTTACCCAAAATAAAACAATAACCCACAGAACTATTACCACACATAATTCTAACAACTATATAAGTTCTTGTTTTATGACATTTTAACAGAACATTGGAAAGCTTTTCAGTTCACCTATAGTATATCGATCACCCTATTGGGAATCGATCACCCACGATTTTTGGAGAAAATACGATCGGAAGTTGTAATAATTCAATCACCCCTGATTATTAGTAGATCCCGTTTGTAATAAAAATCTTATCACATGCAATGCTAATGTGCACATGTTGATCAGGGATTCATAGTCGTCGAGTTTTACTACCGTGACAATGGTATGAATATCTCCAAAATTGAAACGGATCGTAAAAACTAAAAAGTATTTAGAAGGGAAAAACTCAATTTACAGGCATTGTTGGTGTTGTCAATGATGTCAAAACTAATTCTCACAAGGCTAAAAATAGCCGATCAACTAGATCGGGAACTTTAGTGCACATGTTAGACGAATGTGTAAAAGAAGGTTCTCTACTGTTGCCAATAAAAGCATGGCAGCAGAGCTGGCAGTGAAGAATAAATTTCCACTCTTCGTCTGTCGCCACAGATGGAATTCCAGTGTTCTCAAATTGTTTATTATATTTTACAAACATCACAACCTGGATCTAAATAATATTTTTATCAATTAAATCGGCTGCATGAATAGAATTTGAAACAATTGCGGTGTCGGAAACTGGACCCGTGTTGGTCCATTCTCTGGTAACATTGAATTTGAAAGGGGGGAGGGTCATCCTTTATTTTTCGCTTGTGATCAGTTTATTAGAGGAATTACTGTACACCTGGTTGGATAAAATTTTTTATGCATTGAGTACTTTGCTAACTCCTCGTTATTTTACTTTTCAGATTCAGCCCGGATGCCACCGTCTTCTGAGATCGTCATCCATTTGGGAGAGAACTACTCATAATAACAGTTGTCCTAGCTTGCCATTCTCATCGTGAAGATTTGCCTTGACCATATATGTTCATAATAGTGATGTCTCGAAATTGCACTCTTGAGTCAAACGAGGTACATATAGACATCGTTGATAATGTGGCATATCTCTGAGGTTATGTGGTATATCTCAGAGGTTATGTGGCATATCTCTGAGGTTATGTGGTATATCTCAGAGGTTATGTGGCATATCTCTGAGGTTATTTGGAGTATCTCTGAGGTTATGTGTCATATCTCTGAGGTTATGTGGCGTCTCTCTGAGGGTATGTGGCATATCTCGGCTTATGGCATATCTCTAACTTAGGATATGTGGCATATCTCGTGTTATGTGACATATCTCTAAGGTTATGTGGCATATTTCCAAGGTTATATCGCATATCTCTGAGACTATGTGGCATTTCTCAGGTTATTTGATATATCTCTTAGGTTACTTGACATATCTCTGAGGTTAATTGGCATATCTCTTGTAATTTGTGAGAAGCATGTAGTTATTTCAAGCCCTAGGTTGTAGTATGACATGCCAGTGATAACGCCACAGGATCTGAGCTTCATGGCTTCTCCCGGAACCCACCAGACCAAACCCATGACACTTCCCTAACCCATTTGAAATTAGATCCACCGTCCTTGACCATGGCTGAACCAAACCAGACCCAGAGATATAAAAGAGTGTGATTTCAACCTGCAGAATCTCTACATGTACTAGTTTGATTCCAGAGAAATATTGAGACATTCTGAAATCAAATACTGGCCGAGTTTCCAACTTGGCGAAAGAATAGAGGCTTTGGTGCCTAACCCCAGCATAAATGTTACATGGTTGATGTCACTGTATTTGTACCTCATATATAAGATACTGATTCAAGTCTGAAATTATCTGATCAGATCAAAATCAGATCCAGAAACTGATTCTCTAACTTGATCTGACCTTTTTCCTATCTCTATGCCGTTAGGTGAACTGGTGGAACGAAAATGTCTTTACATCACATTTTAACTATCGACAGATCGTATGTAATGATATGATAGGAAAGATGTCTGCATACGCAACTGCATGTAACTCACCGAGATATATGACCTAGTCAACGTAAACTGACAAATTTCAAAATAAACAAAATTAGAATTGCCTCGCTGCAGGGAATTATATGACCGACTCATAACCATGATAACCGTTGAATTGAAATTTGCTTTGTATTTATCCAAAAAATATAGGAAGTTGCATAGGAAGTTTTGACATCAGATGAGGGGCAGGGTGAAAATACACTATCACGTGGGGTCATCTTGACCTGATTCATGTTGAAATTTCAATTCATGTCATTGGTACTCTCGGTCTTACTACATATGAGAGTCAGAAATGTCTGGGACTTCTGCATAATTTCATTCTGGAATGAACTTGAGATAGAGAGAGGGTCAGATCCAGAAAGAGAATCGGTTTCTTGATCTGTTTTTAGTCAGATTGGAAATTATCTGGACTATGATGATGATAAAGTGCTGATTTCTGGATAGAATTGCTGTTTGTTTATCCTGTGCTGTTATACACACATTAATATTTATGTCATATATCATGACTGGATGTGGTCACAATGTTCGTCATCATTTTAATATCATGTTCGTTTAATGTTTCCCTTTCTCATGACGTTTTCATGATGTGAGTCATGTTGAATATCGATGGAGTTGATGTAGCCTACATGTAGGACGTTTATGATAGATTTCTCTGCTTTTGAAACATGTAAGGAAAAAGAAAATTAAATGATATTTTATATGTTACAGGGTACAACTGTATTGAAGTCACATGCAGGGTTGGTTCCTCCTTTGCCATATGTTGATGAACGTGTCATTCTGTATTATGTACTTGTCTCTAGCGGGTACACACTCCTCTTGGAGTGATGGAAGATCAATCTGACAAGTTCTCTTATGTTCAGATCACGAAGTTCAGCTTTTATCTCCATTAATTAGGAAACAGAGAATGACCGACATTCAATGTTAAAGGTTATACCAAATGACTCTATACTACTTTGCATTAAAACATACCTAGTAGTGTTCCAAACAACAAATTAGTATTTTTTCTCGAATAATGTCGTCGAAGTGGGTTTTAGGACACGAATAGCACACATGTGGGAGAAAACGTATTGGAGCCGTGACCTTTGGTGCTTGACGTCACAACCTGATTACGATTGCGCCCTAAACGTCATAGTCTATGACGTCGGGTGTTGTTACGAAAGATTCAACCAACTGTGGGAGTTCTAGCGTGATGTCGCTGACATTTTGACGTCACAACAGGCATTTGAGCGAGATCGTAATCAGGTTGTGACATCACAGGTCAAGCGGTCACAGCTTTCGCCGTTTTGAAAGGGGCATGAAATTGTCGCACTTTACTGCTGCTATTTCCAACGTTGGGCAGTTTGAAAACATACAAAAATGTAAAACAAGTCTATATAATCACCTCTACAGCAATTTAGCACAAAAAAGTAGCAGATTTTGACACCATTTTGTATAACCTTTAATGATTGACTTTCAGTGTTGATAACTGGCATTCTGTGTTAATGACTGACATTCAGTGTTGCTGAAATCCTGTCATTTCATTGTTTTTTAAATATCTTTTAGAAGAGCTTTTGCGTATAAACAAATTTACAGCTTTTATAAAAACATTGATTTTAAGAGCCAAAGAGATGTGAGTGTATGTTGCACTTTCCCAGCTCATGTTATGTATGTACCATGTTTACCATAGGTGCAGTCCATACTATAGCCAGAGTTTTGTTTTTCCTTCCTAATTTTATAATAAGGAAGGTTGCCCGAAGGTAACTCTTCTTCCCTGCTTAGTAACTGATATCTATAGTATCATCCTGTTGGAAGTAACCATTCCTCCAAACGGGCATATAACAATTACTGGTTGATCGCACCTACGCAGAGTGTAAAATGCAGCTTGATTGACTGATCCAAATAACATATACATTAATTTGTGGGAAGTTAAAAGTTTTTCATAGCGCCAATGCCACATAGATATTATAAATTCCAATATACCATTAGTAAGTTGTTGTTACTCCGATGGAGTCAATTTGTAGCTTTTTGAAAATTGGCAGTTTTTTTTGTAGTACAAAAGTCAAAGTAAATTATTTCCAGTATTTGAGAAGCTGGTGTTGTTTTAAGAATTGACGTATGAAACATTCCATGTTTTGTTTATATTTTCACTTTTTTGTATTGAGTGTACATTTATGAGAGTGTCGTAGTAACTCTCATGAGATTGAATCTCTTCAAAATCTATGTTCACTGTATTATTAGCTGCTTAATTCACTCAACTCATCCCACTTTAAAACAACGAAAACTTACATAAACAAATCTTAATATTTCAGTTCTCGGAAACATTTTCCTGCTATTTCATGACAGAAATCAAGGTCAATCAGAATCCCTCAAAATGTGAATATAGACGTGTTGAAATTTGTCACTGTAAACAAATATATATATGTACTTGACTTTGTTGAATTCCTTGGAGTGTGAATCAGGAATGTTTATTTCCACTCCCACCCATCAGTCAAGAGAATGACTTCCAACAGTTATACTGGTAACAAATTAACCTCTACAAGTGATTATATCCAAATAATCAATGTTCACTGTATATTATATGTTGACCAGTTGTGAAGCCACAGAGAGTAGGCTACTGGACCTCTGTTGACACATTCAACCCGGCCATTAGCAAGTTTTAACACCCCTCATTCATAATATTCCCATAAACATGAGATTATAAGCTGGATAAATGTGTCCCGTATTGGAGTATATCATTGCTTGACCCCACTTTCAAATTACTGTGACCCCGCTTTCAAATTACTTTTCGAGTTGGTATCCATTCACACTGGCATGACTGGGGACCAGAGTTTGTAGTTGATTCTATATGCTTCATCCTCATATCCATGGTATTGTGTTCTAAATAAATACCATTTTAGTAGATATACACTTCTTGTAATGATCTACTGTGAAAATATTTAAATCAAAATTTCATATCCTATATCTCATTATGTAGTACAGTTCATGTTTTAAAGATTCTCTGGTTTACAAGAACACCTGGTGTAACTCTTCATTTATACCTGAAATATGCTCCGCCATAAAAATATCATTGGAAAACAATAAATTCTGTCAAGTATTTATTCTTACTTGTAGCATGTATGGATCTCTCTCTGTATAATACAAGATGTTAAAAGTTGTGGATTCGGTTGTGCTCATATTAATTGCATTTTACATACGCTTCTCTTTGCTCATGAAACAACGAAGATTTCTTTGTTGACCTGTTTGAGATGGAATACTCAAGTTGTATACATTTTCTGCTGTTGTTAATACGTAAGATGATTTTACCAGTTATAACATTTATGTGCACATATGTATCACATTTATCATATTTATACTATTTTTAGATGTTTTGATAGGTTGGAAATTGTTCTAATAATTCAATCACCCTATTGAAATTCAATCACCCCCAATTTTGTGGACAAAATTCAATCAGCCATTCTACTAAATTTGATCACCCTTTAAAAATCATTCAGAACTGAAGAAATAATGCATTATCTGCCTGATTTTGTTGACACTATTTTGTCAACTTCCTGTTCTAATAAATTTGATCACCCAGATTTTATAGTGGGAAATTTCACTTCCTGTGATTGAATTATTAGAGGATTTGCTGTAGATGTGTTGTTTATCCCTTTTGTGAAATATATATCACAGGTACGCCAGATATGGTAATCGAGACGCATCAGGTAAATTTACTTTATAAAATTGTAGCACAATAAGGCCATTCAAAATATATTTACTGTTTCCAGTACTCCTACTTGCCAATATATTTCTGCCCTGCATATAGCCTACTAACTAAAGCAGTTGAGATTAACACGCTCACACTTTGTGCCTTGGAAAACACCATTTATGGTCACTCTTTGAATTAAGTTTGCTTTTTCTAGAATTATTATTTCATTGGTACCATGAAATGAAATAGCAGCTTTAATTTATGAAGTTATTGCTTACTCTGGTAGTATTTATCGTTCTTCATACAGTCATAGAATTTTTTGTTCTTCGAAATATTTTGTTATGAATAGAACCAAATTTGGTTCTTTGTATCTTTTTTTTTTAATAAAAATGTGGTCCACCAGTGTAGCATGCCAAAATCGGAACCAAAATAAATACCGTAACCAAAATATTATGGAAAACTCAATACACAGAACCAAAACTGGTTCCACAATTTGGATTCATATAGAACCAAATATATCTTATAGTGTCAGACCACTCCGCCACAACCAAAGTGAATATTTGTCACAGTTTAATGGATTTATTGAAGCTATTTACATACCTTCAAGATATTTCTGTCCGTACTTAAAATGGACCATTGTCGAGCTTTAATTGGGTTCACTGAACTGTTGTTCACTGATGCAGCGGCTGGTACCCAGTAGGCGGGTTATAGGACTACTTGCCCCATGTTCATGAAAACTTAAACTGCAGCTGTTTATGTATTGTCACATGGAAATAAAACATGCTATGAAATTGACCAAAAATCTAATATTGTTTCTTTGTGTATTTAACTGTATTACATAGATATAGGCAGTATTTCACAGCCAGAAAATGGTTATTGCAAATTCCCCACAATCTTGAGTTGTTGTGTTGAGCAAGTGTTAAAACTTAACATTTAACACTTGATGCAAATGTGGTGTTGAGCCATATTCAACACCATTTTTGTAGTCCGAATTTCCTATGACCCTTTATCCACACAACAGATAATTTGTTTTGTCAGCCAGACAATCTATCAGAACTTGCGTCGTGTGGCTAAAGGCTCAAAGGAAGCTCAGACTACCAGTACCATTTTTTGGTGTTGAACAATGCCAATATTTGGTTTGAACATTCATCAGTATCATTTTTTGTTGGTGTTGATCAGCACTCAACACCAAAAAAAAACGTGTTTTTCTGGCGGTGTCCCTAAGTACCAGAAAATGTGTCCTCGTGTTCACATGTATATATGCCTGACAGTTGTGTTTCATAGCCACAGACCGACTCTCCCATCTTTATACACAAGTCCACTTCTCCATTCACACCTTCTTTGAAGTAGCAGGAAAACAACTGGGCTGGGTGGTGCTTGGTTTCTCGTGATATAGCTGAAATATTGTTGAAAGCGACGTTAAATTCTATTCACTCACTCCATTCACACCTCGAATTAGCCTTGATTTATCAGCCCATCAGCTCTTTTCAAAATAATTTATCGATAGACAAGAAACACCTCCAATCCATTTGAATTATTGACTGGCTCTCTGGGCGCCCCTACCTTCATATTAGGAGGAATGATGTAACTACTGAGAGAATAGATCACCCTACACACCGTTATTGGGTATGTTCTGATTGGCTCGTCTGTGGTTTGTAGATGAAATTTACCTCTCGGATTTGAATGCTATCAGTGGGCTGATCTATCAAGGCTAATTGGGAGGTTCTCTCTAAAACGATTAGATTGAAAATTCAATCTATCAGATTGGAATTAGTGACCAATCTATTCGATTAATATTCCATCTATTATATTGAAAATTTCAATCTAGTACATTGAATTTTCTGTCTGCAACAGATTCATTATATAGTTTTGAATCTATTAGTTTGAATATTTCCAATCCAATAAAAGACTGGTCACTAATTCCAAACTGATAGATTGAATGTCAATCTAATTATGTTAGAGAGTTGAACGGAGAAGATTTGTGTATGAAGATGCCTACTCTTAAGCTGATGATGGAACGCCCCCAGTACGGTGAAGTACCCCAATGCATTAGGTATGCAATCAGTACAGTTCCGAGTTATTGTTATTGTTTCCTCACCAAACACAGATTTGTACACATATATATATGTACTGTTATACATTCTTTTGTTGCTGGTTTTCCAGTCACTGTATTTTGTGTATCGTCCGACAATCTCAGCATCCATGTCTCGTAACAACCTTTTCTCATATTTTTCTTCAACCACACTGAAATATATTATCTGATAAGAATATTCCTTTGCAATTACCAAGGATAGAAACTGTTCCACAGGGGTTGTTCCAGAAAATTATCTATCACAATTGCCTTTCTATAACGAACCCCAAATTAGTAATACCCTTTCACTCCATGATCCAAATGACTCACTGATGCCTGGCTTCGAAAACATGTGCTTTAATCCTCTAGATCTGAACGATATGGATACATCTATCGTTACAACTGACGACAATCTCGACGAAATCAGTCACTGGAGAAGTGTAAGTCCTCAATCGAACTATATTTAGAAGATTCTTTTCTTACCCATATTCAATCGAATGATATTTTTGATTTCAACTCTCTCTCGTTTTTACATTATAATGGGAGGAGCCTCAAAAAGCATTTTTCTGAAATAGTTTGGCATATCTGCAACTTACAATTCAATTTTTATACGCCCGCCCAAAAGGCGGTCGTATTATGTGATGGCGGTTTCCGTCCGTCTGTCCGTCTGTCCGGTTCTCGTGTCCGGTCTATATCTGGGACGGTTTCCTATCCACAGCTCCAATTTTTGGTGAGTGGATACCCTACGGGGAGACGATGTGTCGCGTACCAAAATGAAGGTCGAGGTCACAGGTCAAAGGTCACTGGCCTAAAAAACAGGAAATCACTGAAGTGTTCGTGTCCGGTCTATATCTGTGAACGTTTTCTATCCCCAGTTGCAATTTTTTGTGAGTGGATACGCCAGGTGGAGATGATGTGTCGCGTACCAAAATTGAGGTCGAGGTCAGAGGTCAAAGGTCACTGTTGCCAAAAATCAGGAAATCATTGATCGTTGACAGTTTTCTATCTACAGTTCTAATTTTTGGTGAGTGGGTGCCCTAGGGGGGAACGATGTGTTGCATATTAAATGTAGGTCAAGGTCAAAGATCAAAGGTCAGTGTGATAGAAAAATCAGGAAATCGTTTAAAATTTCTAATTTTTTGTGAGTGGATTCAATAGGCGGAAATGAAGTGATGCATACCAAAAATTAGGTCAAGGTCAAAGGTCACCGACCCCAAAATTAGGAAATTATTAAAAATAACATTTTTTGTGTCAGTAGATACATTAGGGGCACACAATGTGTCACATACCAAAATGTAGTTCAAGGTCAAAGGTCAAGGTCACTGTGACCCAACAATCAGGAAATCATTAAAAATCATGATTTTTTGTGTGCATTGATAGATTGAGGGAAGACGATGTGTTGTGTACCAAAATTGAGGTCAAGATCAAAGGTCAAGGTCACTGTGACCCCAAAATCAAGAAATCATTAAAAGTCACATTTTCATATGCCTCTCGAAGACGTGTAATGCGATGTTGCGTTCTGTCCATTCATCCATTAACATTTGTTGTCCATGCGATAGCTCTAGTTTCAAGGTATGGATTGGTACCAAACTTTGAGTATACCTTACTTGCATGGCAAAGTGGAGCCATACAATATGAGATCAATTTGTCAAAGGTCTAGGTCGCAGTTCCCCAAAACTGAATCGAGCTTAGCTGACTAAATGTGTTGGAATATTGTTGGAATATTCGAAGTTCTTTCCCCTGCATTTATATGGTATTGTCCTGTGGAGTTGTCTCCCATGTTTGAAATGCTTCATTTAGTTAAACTGTTGTGAAATAAAAACCATACATTTACTAATTTAACGGAGAGAGGAGTCCTTCATGAACTTCACACCTGTTTATTAACTCAAGAACAAAGGTTTACTTCATCTCTTTCTTCTTCCTTCATGAAAAATTCTCTCGTCTGAAAGGAATCCATTTGCAGGAAAACTACTATTTTCTTGTGTTTGACTATTGTCGATTTCAGTGTGGGATATGTGAGCTCTAAGCTCTTGCTTCAAGGTCAACTAGTTACCAAGAGTTAAGCTCATTTTAGTTTATCATTCAATATAAGATGTGATATATGTTACATTCTTATAAGCAAAACATTGTAGACCTTTCTCTGGATTGCTAGATCAATTGGAATCAAGGCTATTATACAACCTTGAAATTTGAACCAATGTAATTCCAAATATACGGGCGTATATTGAAGCCCCTTGGGCTCTTGTTCGGTTATTGGTATTTCTGAAAGCTGGTTAGATGCCAATACTTCCGATCTCTTTGATATTCCAGGATATCAACCTTTTCTTTCGTCTAGAAACAAAAGAAAGAGTGGCGGTCTGGTTCTATTCTTTAACGATAGTATCAGTAAATGTACCGTCCGTGACGATTGGACAGATATCGACAAGAACGGTGAATATCAATCTCTGTTTGTAGACATAGAAGTAAACTCAAAACCTTTTACTATTGGAATCATTTATCGCCCCCCCTCATAAAAATGTTGAATATTTTAATACTACCTTATCTTCTATGCTCAACACGATCCATACTGATAAGAAAAACTGTGCTATCATGGATGATTTTAATATCGATCTCTTCAAAACTGAACGACATGGGCCTTCTAAAAACTTTCTCGAACTTATGAAGTCCCATTACTTCTTTCCGCAAATTACAAAACCTACAAGGGTCAAATCGAATTCCGCAACCCTAATAGATAACATATTCCTCAATTTTCACGAGGAAAGTTTAGCATCCGGAATCACTTTCCCATCTTCCAAATTAACGAGTCCCAATCACGAGCACCTCTAAAAGATGTCCCAACAATGTCTCGTAATACCTCTCCCAAACAAAAAGGGTTGTTCGCAGAAAAAATTTAAAACATTAGCTGGGTGTCCTTGACAGACGACGATACAGACGTTAACAAGTCCATGGACATGTTTTTAAATGAATTTAATCCTTTATACAACGAGTGTTTTTCTCTTATAGCAAAACCTTTAACTAAAGCCTCAAATTAATAAACCCTGGATAACCTCTGGCATACTAAGATCAATCAGGGCATCTTCCGAACGCATGGCACGATCATACGTAGAAACTTCTGCTCGTAAGTGAAACGTGAAATGCCCTTAGCAAGCTAAGATGCAATCAGGGGGGAAAATAGACTTTACAGGTTACATATATGTAGAACAGGCCCTGATACAACCCACGAATACAAGCAATACCGAAACAAATTAACCCATACCTTGAGAACGGCCAAGAAAAAGTACTTTGAACAGAGATTGAATGATTACAATCTTGATATCGAAAAAAATGGAATATTCTCAACGAGCTTATGAACCGTAAAAACGCAACGAGCCTACCTAGACAATTTAAGATTGCTGGTGAAGAAATCAGCGATCCCTCCATCATCTCCAATAATTTTGAAAATCTAAATTAGATACAACTTATGCAGTTGGGCGATAAAAGTGTGGGGTGCAAACACAGTGGCTTGGGTGGCAGTGGGTGTCTTCGTCGATGTTGTTATGCCCCCCTCCCCCCCTCTAATTAGAGGGAGAGCATATAGCAATCGCTTTGTTCGTCATTCCGTTAGTCTGTTCGTCCAAATTTCTTGTCCGCGCAATATCCCGGTTAATATTTGATGGACAGGATTGAAACTTGCATGAAATGTGGCCAGTGCCTCGTGGTTGTGCAGCGTAGAGGTTTTTTTTCGAGTTTCGTTTATATTTTCAAGTTATGACTCTTCGTTCCCGAAATCTCCGTGAATGGGATTTGTCCGGGCTAGATCTTGGATAATATTGTATGGACAAGCATGAAATTTGCATAATATGTGGTCAGTGACCCATAGTTGTGCAGCGTAGAGTTTTTTCCGAGTTCCGGTATCATTTTCAAGAGTTATGGCCCTTTTTCTGAAATCTCCGTGAATGGGACTTGTCCGGGCTGGATCTTGGTTAATATTGTATGAACAAGTATGAAATTTGCATGACATGTGGTCAGTGCCCCACAGTTGTGCAGCGTAAAGTTTCTCCCCGTTTCGCCTATATTTTCAAGAGTTATGGCCCTTTGTTTCTGAAATCTCCGTGAATTGGGACTTGTCCGGGCTGGATCTTGGTTAATATTGTATGGACAATTATGAAATTTGCATGATATGTGGTCAGTGCCCCATAGTTGTGCAGCGTAAAGTTTCTCCACGTTTCGCATATATTTTCAAGAGTTATGGCTCTTTGTTCTTGAAACCTTTGTGAATTGAGGGGTGCAAACACAGTGGCTTGGGTGGCAGTGGGTGTCTTCGTCGATGTTGTTATGCCCCCCTCTCCCCCTCTAATTAGAGGGAGAGCATATGGCAATCGCTTTGTTCGTCTTTCCGTTAGTCTGTTCGTCCAAATTTCTTGTCCGCGCAATATCTCGGTTAATATTTGATGGACAGGATTGAAACTTGCATGAAATGTGGCCAGTGCCTCGTGGTTGTGCAGCGTAGAGTTTTTTTTCGAGTTTCGTTTATATTTTCAAGTTATGACTCTTCGTTCCCGAAATCTCCGTGAATGGGATTTGTCCGGGCTGGATCTTGGATAATATTGTATGGACAAGCATGAAATTTGCATAATATGTGGTCAGTGACCCATAGTTGTGAAGCGTAGAGTTTTTTCTGAGTTTCGGTTATATTTTCAAGAGTTATAGCCCTTCGTTCCTGAAATCTCCGTGAATGGGACTTGTCCGGGCTGGATCTTGCCTAATATTGTATGGACAAGTATGAAATTTGCATGATATGTGGGCAGTGCCCCATAGTTGTGCAGCGTAAAGTTTCTCCACGTTTCGCTTATATTTTCAAGAGTTATGGCCCTTTGTTCCTGAAATCTCCGTGAATTGGGACTTGTCCGGGCTGGATCTTGGTTAATATTGTATGGACAATTATGAAATTTGCATGAGATGTGGTCAGTGCCCCATAGTTGTGCAGCGTAAAGTTTCTCCACGTTTCGCATATATTTTCAAGAGTTATGGCTCTTTGTTCTTGAAACCTTTGTGAATTGAGACTTGTCCGGGCTGGATCTTGGTTAATATTGTATGGACAAGTATAAAATTTACATGATATGTGGCCAATGCCCCATAGTTGTGCAGCTTGAAGTTTCTCCACGTTTCGCATATATTTTCAAGAGTTATGTCCCTTTGTTCTTGAAACCTTTGTGAATTGAGACTTGTCCGGGCTGGATCTTGGTTAATATTGTATGGACAAGTATGAAATTTGCATGATATGTGGTCAATGGCCGATAGTTGTGCAGCGCCAAGTTCCTCTGCGTTTCGGTTATATTTTCAAGAGTTATGGCCCTTTGCTCCTCAAACCTTAGTGAATGGGATATATATATTTATCCAGGCTGGATCTCGGTCCATATTGTATGGACAAGCATGAAATTTGGATGATATGAGGTCAGTGCCTTGTAGTTGTGTAAAGTAAAGCGCTTTGTCCGTCTGTCCGTCCGGGTTTCTTGTCCGTGCAATATCTCAGTTAATATTGTATGGACAAGCATGAAAAAAATCATCCTATTTTCAATTAACCGATTTGGACGGGAAAGTGGCTATATATACGTTATTCTACACTCCAAAGCAGATCACATAGGTCCCGAAGTACGAAATTGCCCCAAAAAGGGTGAATTGGGCGCAATATTCAAAGTTCACTGATCGCTTCATAATTTCACCATAATATACTCCAAGGAATGTAGGTCTCATAACCAGGTCACATTTTCGGATTTGGCGAAAGCCCCGGCGCCTTGCATCAAAACATTGTATTATCACTTGTTGGTCGATCGACTTGATACTTGGAATATGTATTATGCGAGGCATGGCGAAAAAAGTGACAAACAGAATTTTGATAATTATCCAAATTAGGCCTCCACCGACCAATACAGAACAGAACAATGGCGGGGCAGTACTGTCGGACTAATGCGGAATGGGAGGCATACAATTAAGCAATCAGAGATTGCTTCTTACCTGCGTTGTTGTTGTGATTATATGTAATTTTTCAAGAATATACTGAATTATTTTCCACCTTTTCATACACCACAATGACAGTGAATGTCATAAACATGCTTTCTATACGACCTACACCGATCTACATACCACCTACTCTACTAGATCTGCATCTAAATGTCATTTTATTCACCAAGTAAATTCGTAATTCGAGTGCTGATTAGCAGTGGTTTTCTTCAATCTTGTATTCAGAGGTAAAACAAATAAAACGTTCAGTGATTTAACGTTTCTTCGATTAAGTGTACGCTTATAAGCCATCGGAGATATCTCAGTGTCCAATCTATCTTGCCAATATGATCAGCTCGACCATATCACTATCACCCCCAACCCGCATTAAACGTTAACTTAGGAGATGAAGACATGCAAAACGAAATATCCAGGTGGGACTCTATTTTGGGGGGAAAGTTATGTTGACGATTGCATTTGTATATATACGGGCCAAAGTTCAATATCAAAACGAGGCTGGTTCGGAACTGGCGACAGTGGGTCGGAACTGACACCTCTCACTAAGAACTGTAACCTTATATTCTCTACAGTTCATTTGATCATGAGCTAAGTTACTTTGTTAATAAATCATGTAGACAATTGTACTGCGACCATAATAATGATTTTGCCAATCAAACCTTTTCCTTTTGAAACAGAGGTAAATTTCACTTTGGTGGGTCGAACCTGGCGCCTTGTCTGTATGAAGATTTGTTGGTCGGAGATTTCTGTAATCCAATCGTATGACGTCACGTAGGGACCATATCCAAATGTCGACTGAAAAAAATACTTTCTTCCCAAAAGAAGTTATCTCTCTTATCAATGACACAACCTATCTAAACATAACGATTTAGTGCTCAGCAGTAGCTAGTGGTGTTTTTAATACCGAAGGTTGTGGCTGTATTCCAATCGTTGGGATAGCATTCAAATGTTACTTAACAAAATATCCCACCACTCCTGTCGGAAAGAGTGTTTATACTATGATATTTTCTTCTTAATAGCCTTATGTGTGTGAAATTTGTTATGTTGTATTCAGTATGAACGCCAGTGTCATATACAATAACAATTTGGTTTGTATCTATGATGTCTGACAAAACAAGATGTTAAATATCATTGACTATCATGGTCACACACGTCAAGATGACTGACAAGTGGGCCCAAGCAACGGAGCAGTGGGGCGTCAGAACTCGTCGCTTCTGAAGAAAATCCGCATTTACCAGGTAGATGGTCTAAAGTGGCAAAAGAATGTTCAAAAATATATGGCCAAATATCGCAGCATGGAACACTCGACCACAGGAAAGAATCCGACAGAACTGCCATTCAAACAGCAAATATAAATTATCTGTTTTTTGGAAGGCCATACTGATAAAGTGCGCGACCGGATTTCCGAGCAAAAACTAGAAGCGAAAATAAACCCTGATGATTTATGAAACGCGCAATATTTTGACATGGAGGTCGGTCGAATCCTACTTCGGTAAGAGAAGATCAGTAAGTTCTCTATGACCTTCAACCCTGTACCGTACACGGCTGAGAACATGTCTGGGAATAGTGTCCTCGTTGAGTCCCCCAATGTTACTCAATATTCCAGGAATACTACTTCTGTGAGGAAATATGTGTCTGACAGTAGTGTTCCAACTGAGGAGGATAAAACTGTGGTGCCAAATTCCTACGAAGTAGGCTACCATCTGCAAATTGTCCGGTAGTCAGTCAGTCAGTCAGTCAGTCAGTGAATCCATCCGAATCCTTTCGTCGACAAAATAAGGAGAACCGTTGAGATTAGAACCTTGATTTTTTGCATGAAGGTGCATTAGGGGACTGTTACCAGCAAGTTCTGAGCTGACCTACTTTTGATGAAAATTTCTGGTGATTTTTGATGAAAATCACTGGTGATTCTGACTTGGGCAGTGCCCGTGTTAATATAGGCAGGATTTTAACTTGGGGCGGGGGGATTTCCAAGAGTTCAGTGAGTGTCGGAGTCCTAATGCCTACCCTACTTCGTAGGTCCTGTTCATGTTCATGTTTGATATTTGTGCCGTATGTTTTCATGAGAAACGGCTCCGCCGGATCCGCCGCCGCGACTTTAAACATGAATATCTCTGAAACCGTTACATATTTTCAGGTCAAACTTTGTGTACTATCTCCTTAGGCCTGGAAATTTTTTCTGGTTGTGTTTTGATAACCGCTGCTCACCACTAGGTGGCGTTGTAGTCAGAGCATAGGTCAACCTTTCTGTGACGATTTCGTCTGAACGACTTGTTTGATTTCTATGAAATTTTATTACAATGGTCTTGAAGTATAGGCAATGTGCTGAAAAGGTTTTGGTGTAGTTGGCATAATTTTAAAGGCACGTTTTTTGCACCTCAAAAAAAGAAGTTTTTAGTGAATTGAAAATTTACCATTTCGCTTGGAGAAATATTTTAAAATTGTTCTATTCTATGTTTCCAAGCATAAATATAAGATTGCCACATGATAATTCACTTTCGGTGCAAACCAAATTGTCATTTAAACGAAAAATCTCAATTATTTTTACTTAACGACAAAACCTCCATAACCATTATCACGATTAAAGTTTTTTCCATTGAGCTCTTTATGTGCCATCTTCCTATGGCTTTACATTTCACGTGCTTGTTTTTCGTGGTATTTGATCATCACTAAGTGGCGCTATAGACATGAATTCAAGTAAACTTGTGTAACGCGATATCTTCTAAACAACTTGTTTGATTTCCATGGAATTTGGCTATAATGATCTTGCAAGATAGGCAAAGGACTGATAAGATTTTGGCGGTGTTGGCGAATTATGGAGGCGCGTTTTTGCATCCCAAAATAACATTATTTTGACAAAATGGAAATTTACTTCTTTGAATCTGGGAAAAATAATTCTCGTTTGCTGAACATGAATATAACATTTCCAGTGTTATAATTCACATCCCTTGTAAGCCCAATGGCCTTTTTTATTAATACATGACATTCTCATGACTCCAGTCCAATGTCTACATCCCCCAGGCCATATCTGGGGATTTTGCTTCATCTTGTGGTTTTGTGATATTTGTTCATCATTGGGTGGCACTATAGATAGTAAACTTATATAGCACAATTTATTGGCTCTTCATGAAGTTTATTATGGTGATGTTGTTAGACAGACTAAGGATTTCAAAGGATTGAATTTTTTTTATTAATGATTGAAATTGCTTTAGGGCCACCTCCCTTATGGATTTCGCAGCCCATCAACAAAATGCTTTAATTATATTTCATTATAAGTCTTTACAATTCATACCGTAATTTTATTAACATTATGCTTTAAAAATGGATTGAAAGGACATTGGTGCTGCTATCCCTGGCCTGTGGCAGTGGAGATATTGACAACTGAATGTATCTAAATCTAAACTACATCAGGTACTGCTTACACAAATAACTAAAATGCAACCAGGGAAAATATGCTGCTATACTGTATAGAGAAATTGCAAGTATTCAAGGGAGCTTCAATTCAGGGCATTTTGGTCAAATAGACATGTACTGTCACACTGATACCTGGCATGCCTACATATTGTATGCCTGCATGTTGACCATTCAGCTGTAAAATCTGAAGTGGTTGACTTATTGCACAGTGCACTTTACATAAGGGGACTGGTGGAGTGCTTGTGTCAACAAAGTAAACACTTCACTCTCCAATACTGATGTAGTAATTTGATCCAGTTCATTGGTATGGCTGTCCCAATTACATTCTTTAGCCCCAGTGACTGTGACGAACTGAGCTTCCAGATGTCTGGAGATGCATTCTGATCAATTTTCAATGAATATAATCACAAATTATCACTCAGTTAATGCTCAATTGTTTTTGTTTTATGTGAAGGTCACCAGAATTTATTTGAAACTCAATATGTGAAATGGTATATACCGTTGCATTTTGACAGCATAGTTACACCTGTTGATAACTATTTTTTAGACTGAAAAAGTAGAAAGATTTTTGAAGTGGAACTTCTACATCCCTGCTATATGGCACGTCCCACCTAGGAAATTTTTACATGTATATCTAATTTAAGTAAAATGGTGTGTTCTGGAGCATTTTGACAGAATATTTAGACTTTGAAGATAACATGTAATGATGCCCCAATGATCTGTCTCTCTGTCTGTCCATCTTTCTTCTCATACCACATATGCAGCTGGTGATGGATCAGAAGCCCAGTGAAAATGACTGACCTTCACCTGTTTTATCAAAGTCAAATTTAGCATTAGCAATGATTTTTAGAGGAGTGAAAATAGGCTCTCCAAATTCTTAATACTTGTGCAATTGGTGACTGTCTAGAAGCCTATCCCAGTTGACTGAATCTATTTTTTGAAGGTTACATACTGTATATTATAATGATATAACATGAAATATAGCTAGACTTTCTAAATTGATACCACATATGCAACTGATGATGAACCTGAAGTCTATGAATATGACTGACGTTGACCTATTTTCTCAAGGTCAAAAACTGTTTGTTAAGTCACATGCTAACTGCCAACATACATTTCAGATCTAACATTTTCATCATCATTGTTGTGTCTGTGGTTGTCTTCCAGAACAATCTAGCGAATTTTGCATGTATTGCAATGCTCAGCTTCATGCTTCAACAGTAACTTAAAACCATCCTGTATCAGCTGAGCTGTTGAAACACCCACCATTTCAAGCTCTGACATACCGCATTACTGTCGGGATATGGGTACTATGACACAGTGATAGATCACACAGCCAGTGAAGGTTCCCGATTTACATTCAATGTCGTTATTGTCTAATTACTATTAGCAGCATTTTACAACAACAATTTGCTGACTTACAGTGAAAAATTATAGTGAAAGGTATTTATTTTTGTTGTTTGGCATTTTTATTTGCCGGCATTGTTTCAGATAGAATACAAAAGCTAATTCATACAATCAGGAATGAAAAGGGGGTTAAATCTTTATGTTCAAACTTTCGTAGGAAAAATATAAGTGGCAATTTGAAATTTTATTTTTATTCGATTTTTTAATGTCAGTGGGCCGTGAAACACAAAATAGAGTTGTTTTGCCTTACACTGGGTTTCGCCCATTGCGGTCCCTTCTCAGAGGCACTACTACCAGGGATGATTCCTGATTGCTCATCCCCCAGGGATATGTGCCCCACTCTCTGTCTCATCCTAAAAACAATTGCCATGTCTGATAGGAGGTGTGCCTGAATTGGGGAGATCTAAAGCCCTGTGAATACCAAATTATGTGTTAAACAATTATCTGGGGAAATGCTCTTCGCCTGTGTTTCACACGAGCTTTCATTTAATATTGCCAATCTGCCCACTCCTCGTGACAACCCAATAAGAGCAGATTGTGTAGCAATCGTCAAATATTCAACCGTCGTTCATACATGGCATTGGCAGTGTGACTAACGTCACAGGACCTACGAACTAGGGTAGGCATTAGGACTCCGACGCGAACTGAACTCTTAGAAATCCACCCCCCCCCCCCACCTCCCCACAGTTGAAATCCTGCCTAAATTAAGATGGGCACTGCCTAAGTCAGAATCGCCAATTTTCATCCAAAGTAGGTCAGCTCAGAACGTGCTGGTAACAGTCCCCTAATGCACATTCTTGCCAAAAATCAAGGTTCTAATGTCAACGGTTCTCCTTATTTTCCCGACGAAATAATTGACTCACTGACTCATACCGGATAATTTGCAAATGAGAGCCTAAAAAGAATTTCCGCATCAATAATCGAAAGACCTATTTCGTATGACAGTTAGCACCAATTCCAAATGTGTATAAAAAATAAACAATAAAAAATTCATGGTTATGCTCTTTACACAAAATCCTAATCATTGATCATCATTCTTTATCCAAATAAATCTCCATGTTGTTTTCTAGAGTATGTATATCAGTCACGCTTTCACTGAGACCATGGAGATGTAAAACACATGATATTCAAACGGCCCCTAACCCCAGATTAAGCGGAATTAGTTACGGAATGTAGTACCAGAGATCTTGCATGCATTCTTAGATTCGAAATTTGTGTGGAACAGCCGACCTAGTGTATACTTCGTCAACGTACATCGAGATACTGGCGAGATTGACATTGGAGCGATATGCAAGAGGTGGGAAAAATTGACGTCTGTCGACTAAACAGCAACTATATGACTCTACAGGAAAGCTTTCCTCGGCATCTCACATTCAGACCCGAGAATAAGGTAGATTCTCTTACGTATCTCAGCCGTATCTCGGCCGCGCCTTTATTGCAGCTGGTCATGTAGAGACTATGAATTATCCACACGGTCCCTAGCATCGGCGTTATCGGAATTAGATTGGCTAGCTCGGGAGCTGTCAGGAAAGATCAGCTCAAACAAATAACTCATTTGATGTTAATGGATGAGCATCGAAGACGTTTGATGCAGTAAACGCCCCAACATGGGGTAAACCTGTTAAATACAAGAATATCCAGAAAAACTAACCAATAACGCCGACGTCGTGCAACTTAAATTTCCCGCCAAAAAAGGTCGATCACCAGTTTGGAAGAAGGTTCAGCTGTACTTGACCTGTACGACCGATATGGTAGACATCTACACCTCTCTCCGTGTGAAGGGATATTTCACAGTGGATCGACCTAGGGTTGAGATTAACCGAATTTATCATCGGGATCCATTCGAAATTTCAAGACTTTGGTGTGAATATAACCTGTAACGAGTTTATATGCTGAGTTGTTCTCGGCTGACATGAAGATAAACTGTGTTAAAGCCAATCTAGGTAAACCAAGATGGTAAATCAGGGGAATACCATCTAGACGTAACGCTATGAAAACTTCGTGCGAAATGTTCGCCGATATTCTACGAGATCCCATAATAAGTCAATCACGACCATTTCAACCTTTTCGCTCTGACAATGATTGACGTTTAGTTCAAGGAGATTAACATCTTCGCACGGCACAATCTTTTGATATTTCTACCCTTAACAAAGCCAGACTTTTCCGGGGGAGTAAATTATTTGATGTTTACGGACCCTGTCTGGAATGTTGCCATATTTGGAAACTGATTCAGGATAATGTTTATATATTAGACCACGAGCTACCGTGTGTAATTAGTGTGGGCGTGATTTTGAAATAGTTACAAGCAGCTATCCATCTGATTGGCTAACAATAGTAGATTCAACTCGCACGGGATTTATATAGGGCTGAATTCGGATATAATATTCCGTGATATTATATCTGAGTGTACTGAGATTGCGCTAAAGCTCGGCATAAGCTAACGTTGATCTTGAGTAGATCTGACTGATAGAATAGGGCATTCCATTTCAAGCATTCTGCTCTTATTAATATGGAGATGTCCAACAAATAAACTCACACGCTGCTCTAAATATATATGATCACCGACAATCTTACCATAAAGTTGCGTTGTTAGCTTATTGGTTTTTCGTATCTCTTCCGAAAATAACAACCGTTTCAATGTAGGGTTTGTGCGGGAGTGATCAATTGCCCTTAAGCTAAGTTTGAGGTCTGTATAATCCATTCCTATTCCGGATAAAATAAATTCTCCCGAGATATCGTCCAATGTTTGATAAATGCCTTACGTGATAAATTAATGATTCCCCCGTCGTTTATCTCGCGTGTTGGGTAGAAAGAGTCAACTTCCTAGGCTGAGTTTCTCCGCAAATTCCGATAATTTCATGATCATGGAATAAAGAGATAACTCTTCAAATGAAGCGTTATTGACAACTGATCAGAGAGGAATGCAGCTAATTCACCTAGTTCGGACTTTATATCTATATACACTTCGAGATAGCGACGGTCGTTAAGGATTTGAGGAAAGTGGTGAAGTGAAAAATAGACGCAGGTTATCGCTTTCTTGAACAATCTGCCAACCTCTTCTCTGGCAAAAGATTCTCCGCATATATTGGAATTTGTTTCCGAGAAGTTTACATAAGGGAAAATTGCGACGGTCACTTATATAAAATGGAGATATGATTGATCATAAAGTGCCCCCAGGCTTATTTTGGTATTTTTGAGGCAAAAGTATGACATCTCAAACCAAAATTATATTTTCACACAATTATATAAGTTTGAAGATATGAAAGAACCAAGATTGGTTTTGGTTTGAGGTGTCATATTTTTATTACAAGATAAAAGCTTACACAAAAATGCCTCAAGATTATCAAGATATGCCAGAGAGCATATTTTGAACAATTCTATCTCCATCGTTTGGCAATTGAATGAACATCGCAATTCTTTTGAGGCTGATATTTCGATATGTATTCTTCAAGTAAAATGAACATTTTGTGGGGTTTGAAGTGAAAACAAATTCGGTTTTATTACCGTGACACACAAAGGAGTTTTCACTATATCGGATTGGTTGTTATGTACAAACATCCCTTGTCAACGATTTAAAATGAATAGTTGGTCGGTATTGACTATCAAATAGTCGAAGATGACTACACTTATTCCGTGTTAATATCGAGAGAAATGGGTTCCATAACTGTTCCTACGAAATCATAGTATGAGACTGATTCGATCTTTGATGACTGATCAATGCAGATGATGTAATTCCAACCGTAGTACTCATGGTCAGAGTTGCTGATGGTAAGTATTTCTTTTTGTTCCCATATACAACACTGCGTTTCAGAATGCCAAAAGTGCACCCAACACAGCTATAGAACATTATCTTAGCCTCACTGGGTTGACAACTGATGGCGATTCGTTTGAAAAATTGAAATAATTATTTCACTAACGATCCAACGATATGATTGGGTCGGAAGTTCTGGGTTACTCATTCAGACTCAAGTATTGGTGCAAATTTCATGGTCGAATCGTTGGATTCTTGATATGTGCTTTAGAATAGGTTAACCGGAAGACTATACTGTGAAGTCATGTGGCTCTGTCAGTATGTCGGCACCTCTTCCCACTTCCCTTATATGTGTTGTAATTTCGTGTAACATTAGTAGTAAGGGGAGTCTGTCCTTACTACTAACATTCTGTGGGTCAATCCTTCAGTATTACTGAAAAACATTGGGAAGCAGTGTTCGTTTCACATGCATAAATTGTCGACCCATGTGCGGGTTACGGTTGTAATTCGACCCATTCCAGAGTTACGGTCGTAAATCGACCAAATAGCTTCGACCCAAGGATATTTGGTATACGTCACGCCTATACCCAAAGTGACGTTTACAAGGAAAAACTCCCTTAGATGAAATAAAAGTCAGTTTTTGGTGAAGCCAAACATTAAGTTCTCCAATGCTGCACAATACTCTGTGTTTGGTACAGAAGAATAACCAAAATAACCCGGGGCGGGGCGGGGGTTGTATTCGAACAAAGCATTGAAAAACAGTTGAACGTTTCTCTGTTGAAAGGAAGCCAACTTATGTTTGTTTGTTTTTTTCTATTTTTATTCAAATACATTTGTAATTGATACTGACTGTCATAAGAAATAGATCTTTCGATTATTGACACGGAAATTCTTTTATGGTCGCCGGTTGAATATTGAATGTCGGATCTGACGCTTTCTCTTCTAACAGTGAAGGGAGTGGAATGGGAGGGTTTCTATCGATATCTTCTCATCAAAACACGATATTTTATCAACTTATAATATATTTGATGAAAGTAGCAAGCAATCTGGAATTATAAGAAGTGTGATAAGCCTTTACGACCAGATTTGCCCATTGTCCTGTTATTTGTCATTGTTATGTAAAGGCCAGCCCCTTAGACGGCTTGTTGTAAAACGCGATTAACAGGGGCACCCGTGGGGTTCCCGGGTGTGAAAAGGAACGGGGCACTACCTGTGGGTTTCCCGGGTGTGAAATATAATAGGGCCCATATGCCGACATATAAGTGAAAGATTGTTGAAAACGATGTTTATTCATACTCACGCACTCCCACTCACTCACTTGTTTATCAATGACAGATTTCTTCACCGACACGGAGCATGACATCACTGGTTGATCAGATGTATGAAGTGTTGAGCTCCGACAACGTTATCCATTAGCGAAAACATCTCAAAAAAACTTCGATTTGGAGTTATATTATGGAATGCGCCGTTGGACTATTATATAAGTTATATTTGGTATAGGATTAGAAAGAAAATATTGTTCACCCAATTTCCGCCAGGAGGGAGAGAATTTTCCGATATTGGAAATATGAACATGAAAAGTTCTCTGTGAATTTCCTATTGTGGGGGATATATTTCCGAGTGTTGCCTACGTTGGAAATGAGACATAATAGGACTCATATAGAATCGATAGCACGATGGCTGGGAGGGAATATATAACTGCGTGTTGATCAGGATTTTCATTGGTGCTAAAAGTGCAGGATATTATTGTTTATGGACATAAAGGGGTCTAAGAGTACATCATATTGCTAATAATAAACAACGTGGAGATTGTTAATATATATTGTTAAAGATGTAATCAGCCTCAAAATGGATGGATTTTCTGTGCATTTTTTCAGCATTGAAGATTACCTAAAGCATCATATGTATCATATTTGATGATAGTGGGATCGTCATATTCAACGAATACAAGAATATCTTGTCAGAGAAATTTGTAACTCTGCCCGCTTCGACGGCTTTTCTGTCTCGCCATTGAGTGTGTGTTGTACGCGGAGAGGAAAATGACGTCACTGCGTGACGTATGAGTAACGTAGCGACGCTCACGAATTTGAATGCCACACAGCTGCAGCCACGGCATAACGTCATGGCTCGTGCCAACGGTTTGGTAATGTCGCACAGCATACGTTGGTAGAATGCACCATACGTGTATACGCTTGTTGACACGGCCGTGGAAAAATAAACGGCATGCCATGCCGTTTATTTTTAAAGATCAATTCCCTCTATTTTCTCGTGAATGGTAGAAACAAGTTTAGTTTTTTTGTGGTCAAATGTGTTTCATTTTGTACCTGTTATAACAAATGTCACTTTCGCTGAGTTTGAGAGACATTGATTCGGCCCAGATTTGAGGCTGATTACATCTTTAAGTTTTTAAAGGCGGGTGAGTGAGTGAGTGAATATAATTTAACGTCGCTTCCAACACTATTTCAGTCACACACGGAAACCACACGGGTAGGGTCCAGTTCCTTTTCCTCTTGCGACAAGCTCTCTGAGGAGCTGAGACCTATTCTTACCATGACCTGGAGTGTGCATTTCTCAAATGTCTCCGTATAGTCAGAGTGCTAACTAAACCCCCGGCTAAGCCTACGCTCATTTCATCGGCGATGATTTACGTCCCTCATTCTGTATAGACTAAGAGACGTAGGTCTATCAACAGATTAAATGAGCCTAGGTTAAGCCACGCCACACATATAACGGTAGGAGCCCGCTCTATATGATCAGTGAAAATTTCCTGTTACCTCTACGTTCAGCGATTGATTGGTCGAGTTAATAATATCTTTCAATATAATTTTTTTTGCACAAATCTTCTACCAATAAAGGAGAAAAGCATACGGCGACAGTCTGAAGCAAAGTTGTTCCGGTTCCTAGCGACAGAACTTGCATACTCAAGTGAGGCAGTGATTCTACGTTATAATATTATAGCAGTTGATCCCGTTATAGGGTTATGTGTGACGTTTTCGGATACATTTTGGGGGTCAAAATGTAAGAAACCGTTCAATTTTTTTAGCTGCTGGACCAACTTGTCCTTGACAATTTTACAATGTTCTTCGTCGTAGTCGTATAGACCTATTTCTGATCTTCAGGGCTCTGCCATTTTCTTCTCAACCTGACGTAATTTGATGCTCTGAGCAGCCTCTCTCATCATCAAAAGATATCTGAAAATATGTAGTATCGATTTTTATACGAGTATACCTTCCATATTAAGCATATGAACATATTGCACCATTGTATTAGATCGCGAGTGGTACTGATTTGAACAATAGACACATCTTTGTGGAAGTTCTATTAAATCCGTCTGCAAAAAACGTTCTAATCCTTATTACAGCGTCATCATTTCAAACAGCCTCGTTTTCGTGCAGCACATGCAGGTTGTGGCAAATATATGGCAGCACACTCAGAAATAACGCGCAGAAATGAATAAAATAATACTATTCCGTCATCAGTGACGAGCTTTTTGGTACACTTTACATCTACGTAGAAAGCTTTACAACAGAAACGTATTCGAATTGAGTGAAACATTCCTTTCATCTATGAAGTAAAAGGATCCCGGAAGATAGGTAAGTTTATCCAAACTATATCTAAACCATACCTAGGGTGGCCAGCAACACATTGCATGAGTTACACGGTTTTTCACAAGGTACCAAGGAAGTATTCGTTCCAGCAGGAATATTTAATTATTTCAGTAAAAATCATATTCTAACATAAGGAAACTGATTGTGGAAGACAATGATTCCATTTGTAATAAGGAAACGATGATGGTTATATCATGTCTTTTATACCTCCAAGGTGTTCAAATGAACTGTCACAATCACAGCGCGACTGAGATACATACTCAGGAAACGAACTGGCATTCATTTGGATAAAGAATAATGGCCAGTGATTAACACTTGTTGTATAGAACATCATCATGTCTTGCCGACATCATTGAAAAGTGCCCTTATTTTTATTTCATACACATTTAAAATTGGTGCTGTCATACGAAATATGCCTTTCGATTATTGACGCGGAAATTCTTTAATGTCGGACCTGACGCTTGCTTTCCAGGTCACATCGGTTGTCGTGACGCCCACTCCAGAATATCTACGTAAATATCATCAATCAATCAGACGCAAAACACAGAACCATAAATTACTAATTTGGATTAATTGTGCAGGAAATCGAACCGCGTTGTTCAAATAAGATAACATGCAACTATTTGTTGGTGGCTATCTACTCACATTAACGAACACTATATATATCATTCTCTACGAATGACAAAGCAAACTGGAACTCATGCTTGAATAATTGCTCGCTTGTGATATTTGTCTATTATTTTTCGTTATTACTATTTAAAAAGGGAAGACTGAGATCATCACTGTTCTGGTGAATAATTAATTCCATATCCAACTTTAGATGCTGTGAAAATATAGATTCACGTGTTTGCGTATTCACTTGAGTATGCTCAATGACAGGAGCGGTAACTTGCGATCTGTTGACTACTGACTAAGCCGTGGCTTTCTAATTTTCTTCAGTGACTTACGAAATCGTCTGCTCCAACAGCTAAGTCAAATTTAAGATCTGCTACATCATTTTCAGCCAGTGATTTTCAAGTGCACGCTGGTACGAAAGATCTTGTGACAAAAACCCAGGAACAAATCGACCTCTGAGAACTACCGGTACTTCCAGAAATAACCCAAACACACATGTCAATGCAAAATATCTAGGAAGACAATGAATTCTAAGGAACCGTATTAATGAAACGGTAATGGTTTTCAAATAACAATGATTGTTTCCTTCTCATGGCATCAGATTGTATATCTCCTACTGTCAGATATACCCTCTGATTGCACTGGAGTAAAATCTCAGCGCGACGTTTTTGTGCGCATGGCTCTCGGACAATCAGCATCGTGCGCTTGTGAACGGAGCGGAATGGGCTCAGCATGACACAGCTAAACAAGACATTGTACCGTGTGTTCTTGTGTAATAATTTAGCATAAAACTTGTTAATTCTGTTACAAGATATAGTGGATGGATTTTCCATGTCTCTCATAAGAAGATACTTGCTCTGTGTGTCGATCAAAATCGTTACAGATCGAATACGCATGCGTGCCGCCTTTTCTGCACAGTGCAGTCAGGTAGTGTTACATCTACAGTTTTATTGTTTGTTTTTTTCAAAAATGCGTTTTAGAATAAAGAATAAGAAAAAGAGAACAAGGAAAACATTTCCGCTAGGTATTGCCGTCTCCGATCTTTTCACTCCAACCTGCATCAATAAGCTAATTTCAGATTTCTCTTCGTTAACACCAATGCTCTAGAATAATATGTTAGCGGTTAAGTTTAGTATAGCTTTGATCTTGTGAGATTACATATGGTACGGTTCATGTAGCTGACTCCCACGCTCTTTCGATTAAAATGTAGTGTCGATACTATATTTTACAGGCGAGAAGCAATATGCGAACATATATCACTTTATTACACACGATTTGACAACTTGACAACCAGAGTACCTATGCAAATATCATCCGTCAATTAGACGTAAAACGCAAACCATGAATTACTAATTTTGCATTATTTCTCCTGGAAATCGAACCACGTCCTTAAAATATAGATAACATGCAGCTATGTATTACTGGCTATCTGTTCACATTAACGAACATATATACATATTATTCTGGACGAATGCCAAGACAAATTGGCACTCACGCTTGAATACGTTCTCTCTTGCGATATTTGTCAATTATTTTCTTGTCATTACTATTTAACAGGGTGAGGCTGGGATCATGGTTCTAGTCAGTAATATAATTCCATTTTTGTACTATGATAGAAAAGATACCGGTGTGGAAGAAAACGGTGGTCTCCAGAGGCCAGTGTCCGGTCTCCTCATCATCAAATTTCAAGTTAAATACTACACTGAAGTCATTTGACTTGACCTAATGAATAGAGAAAATTGTTCAAACCGGAAAACGCACGTGATGCATCGAGCCAATTAAGATAGGAGCTTGCCCAACCTGTAACCATCCACAGGGGCTCGTTACCGTTATTAATTGGTTAATACCTCCCCCCCCCCTGTAATCAACCTAATTAACCAATTAACAACGGTAACGAGCCCATATGTAACCATCTGGATCATCCATACGTGGTAAGACTGACAATGGGATCATGTGTATCCATTTCCAGCCTTCTTTTGCCAACTATATGAGGGAATTCCCGGAAATCAAAACCAATTGATTTCGTCAGCCAATCAGCTAAACTCTACCGACGTAATCCCAACGTAGCCGTCCTACGTGTTCAAAATTACAGATCTACAACACCTCTTGGACGATACGGAAGTTATTCATATCTGTGTCTTTTGTCAGCTCAGACGATATATGTTTCACAAAGAACTAGTAGGAAAAGCCTGTAATTTATCAGATTTCTCGAGTCTGTTCTCCGCCGAATGAAGACCGAACAGTATACCGTAAAATATCGGACATCGATCCGCAATAATGGCGACACATGATTCGCAAGCCATCTTTTGGATGGCGAAGTGCACTCAAATGGAGCTTGCCAACACCGTGCAGCGAGGATTTCCTTTGATGTCTGAAGGTATGAGTTCCAAATATGGCAAGTGGTGGTTGTATTGATGTTAATTTCTTTACATTAGCCAATCAAAGTTGAATTTTAAAGAGGTCATACATTGCACTCCTCCAAATATGGACCACGGAGTATTTATAGAGCTATGACATCACCAAACCCGTATTCTGATCAGATAATGTGTTATGTTCAGCCAAGGCAACACGGGTAGTGTTCGACTTATGCGAAGATGGGTCTTCTATGCTTTACCTAGGACATCCAAGTGACGCTTTTCAGATGTCACTGTCCGGGTTGGGTTAAATCATATCAAGCGGACACTCATAACTGGGAGACCACCGTTTCTCTTACACCGGTACCCCCCCCCCCCCCCAAAAAAAGAGAGAGATTTTCAATGGTTCCTTTTCCACAAATATATTTGCATGAAGAACCCAAGACCCTGAAGAACCCTGAAAGAAGAGAGACGGCAAAGAACCCCTTTCAAAGGGCTCTTTATGTAACGATATTTTCTAACCCTTTTCTGAGGTGGAATCTGGTATCGGAGAGGAATCATGAGGAAACGACTGCCTTTGTCCTTCTCCAAACACTCCTTTGCCCGAAAGCTCAATCGAACCTATCCAGACCTACGGTATAGTTCTACCTATCGGGAGCTTGCACCGGAAAGATTAATATGGTATATCTTTATCGGGAAAATCAGCTTATCCCTTCAATTTCCCACATCGGTCTGGAAAGACACTCGAAAGTTATGGGGGAAGATGTATATATAGGATTTGTATTGAACAGTTTTTCACATCTTCCATGATTGGATTAAGGCCATGACAGTCATTTTTCTCTCTCCATTTGGGCAAAGTAAGCTTTAAAATAGCATAGTAAAACAGCTTCCAGCATGGATCTATGAAATACACATGTCTGCCGTCAAAATAGTATCATATCAAGTCTGTCCGTTTTAATTAGTCATCCATTTTGGAAACTGTAAAAAATCAACGGTGAACAAGGAAGAATATGGCGACGTTTCATACTAAAAACTCCTTTATCAAATCCAAAATCATTATCTGAGTTTTATCGACTTGTATAATAAAAATCAGATAAGGGATCAAGAGTATGATAATGTATCACTCAAATCACAATATCAGACGTGGAAACCGAAACGAAAGATAATTAGCAATTTTGTATGTTATAGTTGTATCCCATTGTGTCTGACCTCTGTGATGTGAGAAACTGAAATATCAGTATAAGAAAAACGACGGTCAAGTGCATAAAAATGGATTTTTGATTGATTAAAGTATGTTCCTTGGCCATTTTAGTATTTCGAAGCATTTATTCCCGCGATTTACTATTTATCATGTCTTCCCACTTTCCTTATATGTGTTGTAATTGAAAATATCAGTAGTATACAAGGAGTATTTAAACTTAATGGCTCTTCACTGCGCATGCGCAGAACTTGTTTTGACGTCAGAAGTGTCGATGTGCGCATGCGTTGAGGGTTGTGTGGTGGGAGGTGGGTCAAGATGGCGGCCTGTTTTTGTGTCGTGTGTGGTGGGAGGTGGGACAAGATGGCGGCCTGTTTTTATGTCGTGTGGTGGGAGGTGGGTCAAGATGGCGGCCTGTTTTTATGTCGTGTGGTGGGAGGTGGGTCAAGATGGCGGCCTGTTTTTATGTCGTGTGGTGGGAGGTGGGTACAAGATGGCGGCCATTTTTTGTGTCGTGTGGTGGGAGGTGGGTCAAGATGGCGGCCATTTTTTGTGTCGTGTGGTGGGAGGTGGGTCAAGATGGCGGCCTGTTTTTATGTCGTGTGGTGGGAGGTGGGTCAAGATGGCGGCCTGTTTTTGTGTCGTGTGGTGGGAGGTGGGTCAAGATGGCGGCCTGTTTTTATGTCGTGTGTGGTGGGAGGTGGGTCAAGATGGCGGCCTGTTTTTATGTCGTGTGGTGGGAGGTGGGTACAAGATGGCGGCCTGTAGAAAAACGTATAAAAGGAGTCGATTTTTAGGGTAGGGGTGTATTCAATCTGACTTACCTGACCTGCCTGCCTGCCTGCCTGCCTGCCTGCCTATCCGCTTGTATGAGACGAAAAGCATGAGACGTGGAGAAGATTTTCCCTTCGACCCAGCAGCACCTCCGGTTGAAGTCTTGCCTGAAGATGAGCGTGTCAGGACCATTTATCAACGACACTGGCCCACCATACGCCATTGTTTTCACCGTGACCGTCGTCTATTGGACTTGTACAATTTTCGGCTGGAGGACCTGACGTATCTGTCTACCTATGCCGAGAACATTTTCGCAGATCAGGTGACAGCGTTCAAGTTGAATATCACATTCGGGTACATTTTACGGCACAAGGAGACGGACCAGCTGCGGTATTATTATCCCAGCAATAATACCTATGTGTTTGATCAGCCGTTCACGGTGACGGATGCCATTTCTCTGGAGCCACTCATCGACCAATTGACTACGTTGGATCCATTGGAATGGGCCCGGTTGCAACGCCCCAATACCCAATGGCTTGTGGAAATGGTGACCAACGTCACATTTTTCGTCACGAAAATGAGAGATCATCCTATCGGTGCTGCTGTACTACTCCCCCCGTGGTTGCTTCGTCGAAAAGGCCGGTATGCATTAACAGGAGGGGTAAAGGGGCCCTACAAAGACCGGAAATGTCTGTTTCGGTGTTTGGCCGTGCATGTGGACGAGTGTAACCCCCTGTCTTGTGACACAGTGGCCGATGACTATTGGGAACAGTATTTAGAGCAGCAAGATTTGGATAAGCGGCACTTCCGTGGAGTGCCGTTCAAGAATTTGGATGACGTGGAAAAACTGTTCGACATCAATATCTTTGTATACCGATTACGATGCGAGGAGGATACATTTGTGGCTGAATTGGTTCGTCGTTCAACAGAACGGTATGCTGCTACGATGAAAGTCAATGTGTTCGACGACAATGGCGTGAGTCATTTTTCGCTGATCTCCAATATGAGTCAGTACGCTCAGTCTTTCAGTTGTGCCCAATGCCATCGGGTGTTTAAACAGTCTTACAACTTACATCGCCACGAGAAAATCTGTGACAACAGTGTCAAGCGAGTATATCCGGGTGGAGTGTATCATAATGCACCTACTATTTTCCAGGAACTGGCCGATGAGGGTGTGATGATACCGGAGGCGGACCGTTATTTCCCCTTCCGGGCGTGTTACGATTTTGAGGCCCTGTTGGAGCCCATGGACGTGTTTTCAGCGAAAACGCAGTGGACGCAGCGCCATATTCCTCTGAGTGTCAGTATTTCCAGCAACGTACCTGGCTATGACGCTGCACCGGTGTGTTTCGTGTCCACGAGGGAATCCCATGAGTTGATCACCCGCATGATGGAGTATTTAGAGCAAGTCAGTGCGACTAGTACAGAACTATTGGTGGACAAGTTCCAGTACGTACTGGACCAGCTGGATGAACGTATTCCTATACCGGGTGTAGCAGACGATGAAGAGTCTGAGTCCGAGTCGGAGTCGCAGTCCGAGTGTGAACCCGAGTCGCCGGAGCCCCAGTCGCAGGATGTACCTTTACCGAAACCGTATGCGGAGAAATTGAAGTTACGCTTCCTACAATATCTAGGCCAGTTACCGGTGCTTGGCTTCAATTCGGGACGATACGACTTGAACATGGTGAAGGAATTTCTCTACCCTTACTTGGCCCAGTCCGATACCCTCAAGTCCGTGATCAAGAAGATCAATAATCATATGGCCCTCACTACCACATCACTGCATTTCCTGGATGTACGGAACTATTTAGCTCCTAATTGTAGCTATGATCAGTGGGTCAAGGCCTATAACTGTGCACAAACCAAAGGTTACTTCCCGTACACCTATATGACGAGTCTGGACCGCTTGGAAGACACCCAGTTGCCACCCAGGGAAGCGTTTTACAATGACCTGAAAGGGGAAGCTCTGCCAGAGGCCACCTACATCGAACTCCAACAAGTGTGGAACGATGAACATATGCAGACGTTGCGAGATTTCCTGGTGTGGTATAACAACCTAGATGTGGTTCCTTTCCTGGAAGCGTCCGAGAAAATGGTGCAACTCTTTTGTCGCCAAATGCACGTCGACATCTTCAAGGAGTGCCTTAGTTTACCGGGCCTGGCGCTTCGCCATCTCTTTCAAGACTGTTCTACCTACTTTTCGCTCATTCAACAAAAGGACAAGGATATGCATGATTGTCTAAAGGAGAACATTGTGGGTGGCCCGAGTCTTATTTTCCACCGTTATCACGAGAAGGACGTCACTACTCTCCCCAGTGGAAAACCCTGTGCTAAGATCATCGGTTTCGATGCGAATGCCTTGTACCTGTGGTCGCTGGCTCAACCTATGCCCAGTGGTCATTATACACGTTGGTTGGCAGAAGGTCGGCATTTTACACCGCATCGGTCACCTTACAAACATCTCGCCGACCAGTGGTTGGACTGGGAAGCCTATCGACGGGCCATTTATATACGCCATCAAACCAACGCCACAGAGAAGCGGATAGGAGATCGCCGACTCCCCGTCGACGGGTTTGCCCTTGTACAAGGAACACCGACCGTTTTCCAGTTTTATGGCTGTTACTGGCACGGCCACGAATGTCATTTCAGCGCTGGACGTTTCAATGAGCGACGTGGAAAAACACCGCAAGAATTACGGGAAGAAGTGGTGGCGAACGGTGATTATGTCAAAGAGAGAGGATACCATCTGATTGAAATGTGGGAGTGTGAATTTCACACGATGTGCCAGGCCCTGCCCCATTTACAACGGTTCCTAAAAGAACGTGAGTACCACTTGAGTCGTCGGCGACTTCTCAGTATGCCACAGATGTTGGACGCCATTCGTTCGGGGCAGCTCTACGGCTTTGTCGAATGTGATTTGCATGTTCCCGACACTCTCAAGCCTCTCTTCGCCCAGTGCCCTCCTATCTTTAAGAACACGCTGGTGGGTCGGGCTGATATTGGGGACACCATGAGGACCTATGCGGAGCAACACGAGTGTTTGCCTAAACCTCGCCGCATGTTGATTGGGAGTATGTGGGCCGAGAAAATCTTGCTGGGCACGCCCTTACTGCAGTGGTACATGAACCACGGTTTGGAAATTACCCAAATATATCAAGTGATACAGTACGTACCCGAGGCTTGTTTTGCGGAGAATGCCGACCTCGTCACGTCGGCCCGTCGTCAAGGTGATGAATACCCGAGTCAGGCCATCATCGCTGAATGTTGGAAGCTCACTGGCAATGGTTATTACGGAAAAACGGTAACGAACCAGGATAAGCACGTCAACGTGAACATTTGTACTACTGCCCAAGCCCGCAAAAAAGTGAATTCTCCTCTGTTTCGGTCCGTGGAGGTGATCGATGACGACACCTATGAAGTCACTTCAGCCAAGAAGACTATCCGGTACAACTTACCCCTGCAGATTGGATGTATGGTCTATCAGGTGGCCAAGCTGAGGATGCTGCAGTTTCTCTATGATTTTATGGGTGTCTATTTTAATCC
Source organism: Hanleya hanleyi (assembly GCA_036873755.1). Lineage (NCBI taxonomy): Eukaryota > Metazoa > Mollusca > Polyplacophora > Lepidopleurida > Hanleyidae > Hanleya > Hanleya hanleyi. The sequence goes on along the minus strand of JAVTVY010021219.1, from coordinate 16,298 downwards.
CTCAGACTGGCAACTCATGGAAATGGATACCGACTCGGCCTACATGGCCGTGTCTAATGCAGATTGGGAGTCCCTGGTGAAACCAGAGTTACGGGTGCAGTATGAAGAGGAACGGGACCAGTGGCTACCCCGACGCGACCACTACACCTACGACAAGCGTACGCCGGGCCTGTTTAAACTAGAGTGGAGTGGGGATGCCATGATTGCTCTCTCCTCCAAGACCTATTACTGTTACGGAGGAGATGGAGGAGAGAGCAATAAGTTTAGTTGCAAAGGGGTGAGCCGGCGCAAGGCCCTGTACCTGAACGTCCTCCAGAGCCAAGCGAGTGCCACTGGGACCAACAGAGGATTCCGGGTCGTCGACCACCAGATGCGCACCTATATCCAGCAACGAGACGCCTTTACTTTCTTTTATCCCAAACGAAAAGTGTTGGCCGACGGTGTGAGCACCACTTACTTGGACTTGTAAAAAACAATGTCGAACTATAACTGTTGATACACGAGTTATAAAACTGTAAAAGTCAGGATGCCCGAGTGATCTAAGGCGCCGGTATTAAGTGCTGGTCGGCGATTGCTGTCGTAGGTTCGAATCCTACTCCTGACAGAACTTTTTTTTTGTACCTTATACATACCACTACTATTCTATGTGTACATACCCCTACTATTTGTACCCTGTATTCTATTTGTATATATAGTGTAACCCATTCTTGTTGACTTAAATAAAAAAGAGAAAAGTCAAAACCCATCATTGTGTTTTTTTCATCATTTTATTCAAACAGAACGTCAGAACAACAACGTCATAACAATAAACAAGTGGCCTGCGCGCGCGCAGTACATTTTTTAAGTTAACCAGAGAAATGGAGCATGCACATTAAAACGAGAGGCCGTCCAGTCATAGACGAGGACATCACGGTCTTCGGCTTGACAATAATCATCAAACATATGTACAATGGTGGGCATAGAATGGCCTCTACTCCGGTGAGTGAGATAAAACACACAGTACTGGCCGCACACACTACTCAAGGGTCCTTGTAATCTTTGAGTATTCCAACGCCACTCTGTAGTAGAGACGTCCATGAATTTCACCAAATCGGCATGTAGGGGTGCAAGTCCGTAGGAATCAAAATATTCGCCTTGGCCTAGGGTGTCCACGTACACAGCTATCCAATGTTCACCGGGTCGACTTCCCGGGTCTGTATTCAGGATGTAGGCTGCTGGGGTGGTGGAGTGGGTAGGAAACACATTGCGTGGAAACACACCTCGAAAGGGGATCTTGGGATCTCGCTGGAGTATGTCCATCAGCTGCTCTGTATCCATGTTAGCTGGCGTAGTCACACAGCACGTTTCTTTGGTGATCCACGTTGATGACGTTATCAAACTCGGCGTAGCAAATCACGTTAATGGTGTTGGCTAGAGGGGTGGCGAAACGCAGTTCCAACCGTAGGTTTCCTTTCTTCAGCAAAGCCAGTTGATGATCGTGTTCCAAGGTGGGGGTGAGGTCAAAGGCGAACAATGTGTATCCATGGCTAAAGTCTTGTCGACTGATGGTATTGCCTTCGTCCTGGTTGTTTTGTCCTGTGGCTGTAAACAGGTTCAGGTAGGTCCGCACATAGTTTCCGCTAGTAAAGTCCGGTTGTAATGGACGGGCTGGAATTTGATGGCCGGCCACGTGCAGTGCCACAAAGTTGGTGTTGAAATGTTCAAATTTGAACGGATTCTCAGCCCAATTTCCATTAAATGCGGTGTTGGTCACACACGCCAGGGTAAGACGTTTAGGCAGATCCCCTAGAAATAAATTTTCTCTGTTGGCCATCATCGTACCTGCTGGCACAGAGAACACCTTGGTCTGTACGCGTCGGATGGGGTACAGGGCTGGTTTTTTCGATAAGGCTTCCATGTGACTCAGCAACACGCCCTGTTGCAAATCTACCGTACGGACAAACAGGGCTGCATCTTCAATGACGATGTTGTAATGGATATCTCCCTCTCCACCGGCCATTAAGGCGAACGTGGGTAAGGACCGGATCAACTTGATCTTGATGGATACACCGTTCACCATGTAGCGGTCTTGCATGAACAGATCGGCGTGCAGTCGTCCCATCATATCGACGGACTTGCTTTCGGCTGTCATTCTTTTGCGTGTGACGAACCCACTATTGCCACCGGTTATGTTGTCCAGGTATCCGGGCATATCCCTGAAGTACAGCTCAGCTTGTAAGTGTGATGTTTTGGCATCAGTGCCGTACGACAACAGCGTCTCCATGTAGGCTCTGTACGGGTACGTATTGGTGGACGTACTGATGAGTTTATCGTTCAGACCTATATCTACCTGTTGGAACAAGGAGTGCAGCCAAAGATTCACCGGGCCTACTTTTGCATCGGCCTCTATGGGCGTCCCGTCCATCTTCGTTATTTTGGCTTTTACGTACAAGTAGGTGTGGGCTAAATCCAGGTAGGCTGTATCTTTGTTTTCAATGGTAAATTCCACGGGGCCCATCCCCGTCAGGCTAGCCAGGGGTCGATGTTCTACCCAACGTCCTTCGGCTATACTGGTTTGGGTGGGTGGAATAGTCCACAAATCCAATTCACTGTTGGTAGACGGACACGACTCGGAGTGAATGAATGCCATTATGCGAAGATGTCTCTCCTACTATTACTTCTCTTCTTCTTTTTCTTCTTCTGGGGCTGAGTCCTCCTCCTCCTCTGGGGTGTGCGTCGTCGGTGTGTTGGACGTTGAATGAATCTTGGCTGTGTCGGCCTTTGTCTTTTAAGGGCTTTGGCGATCAACACACCCCCGGCTTCTTTAGCCCGTCGTTTGAAAGCTTGTCGGGGTGCTGTGCCTTCCATCACATCACCGGCCACGCGCAATCCACTGCGTACCGCTTGTTTTCCCACCGCTTTCACACCCCGTGTCACCATGGGTAAAAACGTTTTCACAATGCTGCCCAGTATGTTCCCCAATCCGTGACCTCGTTGCATGCGTGCACCGCTAAACATGGGCAAGCCTCCTCCCGTTTGTTTCTTGTAGTAGTCGACATAGCTGGGCGTATGGCACTGGTAAGGCACGTACATTATTATACGAAGTGAGGAGAGCGGGCTTGTCGGAAAGCAAGTGTCAGCACCACTTTTCCTCGTTCGAATGGGATCGGGCGTCCCGTGTCATCTCTTATATCCACCGTGATCGTGTTGATATCGGTATGTCGTACGGGCAGGTACATTATATGGTTGAAACTCTGGTGGACTTGATCACCATACGTCTTGCTAATGGGCACCACCCGTAACAGAGGTGTGTTCACATCACCCACAATATGGCTGTCCACGGCGTCCGAGTAGACGTACAGTGCGTACATACCTACTTTCATATCCATCAAATGGGAACCGTGCTCATTGGTCGGACCCTTGTAGACGCGCCGAGACAGCCGTAACATTTGCTGTAGTGTAGGACTGAGTTTCATAGCCACGTTAGGGGTCAGCATGATAAAGCTCTTGTCGTTGTGTACGTTGACATCGAAGAACACGTTATTCTTGAAGCGAAAGGCTATCAGGCGTGTTACATCATCCGCGGTCGTCCGTAGAGACTTGTACTCCAACAAGTCCATCAGACCCCGTATGAACTGCTGGGGCGTATCGTATTGGCCATCGGGGAGAGTCATTCTGTAGATTTTATCTTCGTAGGTCACTTCGTACCATACGTCTCGGCCTTTTACGTTGTACCATGAGTAAGGGTATTGAATATCCACCAGTCCACATTCCCAGCGTCCAGGTAAATGTAACGGTTGGGGTAATTGAGTGACATACTTGGTCAAGGTGTTGTCAGGAAACACGTCGAGTGAGCTATTACTGGGCAACGTCAGGTAAAACATGACGACGACGACTGAGTTGTTCTGGCTTCTGCACCGGGTTTTTATAGGCGTTATTAGTAGGGTATCCCTCCTTAGTAGGGTTCCCAGGCCTTGGGCGCCTTACCTGGGCGTTGTGATCGTCGCGGTGACTTAGATCGTGAGGTACGTCCCCGGCGTCGTTGTTGTTGTGGTGTTTTGGGCGGTGACATGGGGGCCCAAGCAGAGGAGGGTGGTGGTGGTGGTGGTGGTGGTTGGTGTCGGTTCGATTGCTGCATAAAGGCCCAACGGTTAGGATTCCCTACCAATTCTTGAGGGATGTGCGTATCTTTTAATCCCTGAGCAAAGACTTCCCAGCCCGGTGGATTAGAGTGTTTGCGAGAACGGACCATATCGTTGATCAAATCGGTCATATGAGACCCCGGCACCACTTGGTTTCGAATCAGCAGTTTTCCTTCCGCATTCCAACTCATATCGGCATTCTGTTTCACCCGGTCCAACAATAAACGGGCCTTGGTCTTGAAGGCTTTAGGCACACTGGTCAACACTTCCTCTTCCAGCTCACGTGAAGGTAGTAGTGATGGAGATGTCAGTGTTGTGGGCGTGGTGGTAGGTGGTGGTGGTGGTAGGGTACTACTAGTACCCCTATATTGATCCATAAACGTCTGGTACTGGTTCAGCTTTTGATGGTAGAGTTGAATTTTCTCGTGATCGGGGAGTCGACGTTGCAGTATACTATTCATCTCTTCATCCAGAGACTGGAGTTGTTGCACTGTGGCCGGTACGGGGTAGGGGGATTGCAAACTCTGTAACAGTCGAGGTTCGACCAGCATCATTTTTTTCGTATGTTCCATGTTAGCGTCCCAAGATGGAGCCTAATAACGGGCCCAGTACAGTAGCGGCTAAGGGAGCGAGGAGTGCGCCGAGAAATCCACCCCGCTGTAACACCTGTTTCTTTTTCTTGACACTACCCGTCTTCTTGACCAACGTTCGGAGACCCGCCTTGTGCCGTTGCAATTTCCCTTTCTGCAGAGGACTGAGTGGAACATTGCCTTTTAACACATTATGGGCCACTTCACACAAACACCGTACCAAGTCGGGATCCGCGCCGCGCACCAGGACCCGGCCCACCTCCGGTGGCGCGCTGCGTAATACGCGCAAGGCTGGCGCGTGCTTGCGTATCCGTGCAGACATGATGAGGAATGACGGCTAGAGTGCGTTGTCTTCTTCTTTTATCTTTTATTCACTTTTTTTTTATTTGGGGGTGTACACCGTCTGCACCTCGCCGGGAAAAATCAGGGTACGCAATCGCAGGGTGGAGGGCGTGTCTTGTTTCAAGTCGATGAGTAGATACCCGTGCGCAGGTTGGGTAGCATCTTCAAAGGCTTCTCGTACAAAGGCCGTGTTTTTAGGGTACATCTGTTGGGCCAGGTGGATAATTTGGGAAGCGTCTCTGGGGTTTTTGAATAACACCACATACTGAGCATTCAAACTAATGTTCCTGTGCTCTTTGTTCTTACTGAAGAGATTCTGTACGATGTAGATGATGCTCAACCGACGATGATGGCTGCCTTTGGTAAAGAGACGGGTGATTCGACTGTCCGTTTCCGTCATGAGATCGTCCACCACCACCAACGTGTCTTGGGGTGTATCCTCAGGAGGTAAGCCTTCCACTAAGGTGAGTCCCGGGACACGGGCCAGTGCCTCGTACGCAGGCTGCCAAGCGCCATAACACCACAGGATGCGAGCTAGAGGCGGTGAAATCAGGGCTGACCCGTGTTGGATCAGACGTTGAACGAAGTGTGTTTTTCCCGACCCTGTCGGTCCAGCGATGAGACACGTGAAAGGATGCTGCCATCGAGGATCCATAGTTTTTTTTCTTTTTTCTTTCTTTATTTGGTGATTTGCGCTCGACGGTTAGAAGCCCACCATCGTTGTCGTGGATCCCACCGGGGGTCGTAGCTGACCGGATACCGTTGTGCTGGTAAACGTGGTGATTCACGGGCGTCCACTGTAAATATGTTTAGCGTCGTGGTGTTGGCAGGTGTTGGTGTTGGAGGTGGTGATGGGGTGGAAGGCTCGTCGCTTCTCAGGGCTGATGGAGGATGACGTCGAGTCGTAGTACGGGGCGTGGTGGTCGTCGTGGATAGGTCGATGTAGCGGGCAAAGGGTAACGTAGTGGTGATGGCTGGAGTAGACGGTGTGGACGGCGGTGTGGTGGGTGTCTGGGTTGATACGTGGCGGACCCTTGACGTCTTGGCTGGTGTAGGCAGCGTCGTCGTCGTCGTGGTCGTGGTGGTGGTAGATGATGGAGAACGCAGGGTGTTCAAACAGGATATCACGGTCGTCAAATCGTAGAACACACCTGTAAATAACGTACCCACAAGCACTACTAGACACACGACAGTACCCACTTGTGCTTTTCGAGTTCGTAATAGTAAAGGTAGACGTGTACTATCCATGGTACAATCCTACACTGAAGGCGGGTGGTGATAGGGGTTAGAATTTATAGACGTTTCATGTCACGGCCGGACACCCAGGAATTAAACGAACGAGGCCATCCTTGCCATTTGACGAGATGATAGGGGATGCCACGGCGACGTTCCGTTTTCAAAATCTTTTCCACCGTGTAGTAGTCTTTCGGTGTTTTCACTATGGGTTGTAATTCTGCCTCGTAAAACGTGCCTTGCAGTCTCTCTCCTTGTAGATCTTCCAGTTGATAGACGTGTGGCTGTCGAGGTTTATGGCGAACGATGACAAAGTGCTCGTCACTCCAGTTGGGCAAGTAACTTTTCTCAAATTGGCCTTTCACTTTACTGATCCGTACCACATCGCCACGTTTGTAACGGGGTGCCGTCAGTGATGGACTGGATGAGTACAGCGTAGCACGCACTTGATGTTCGTTGCGTTCTGTCACATCACGGGGAGCTCGCTGGATACTGCGATGATAGGCGCGATTGTACCCTTTTACCAGTTGAGGTAGGACATCGATGTACCGTCGAGTGTTTTGGGCAGTAAAATACTTGTACATTCGGCCTTTGAAGGTACGATTGAAGCGTTCCACCACCGAAGCTTTCGTCTCGTTGTACGTATGAAAGAAAAATACCTTCTGTTTCTTAAGAAAGGCTTGAAAGGGTCGGTTGAGAAATTCTGTGCCTTCATCTGTTTGTAAATAAAGAGGTTTGCGCCCCGTCTTGAAAATCTGTTGGAACGCTCCTATAAGATTCTCTCCTGTTTTGGTGCGAACGGGTAGTACCCAGGCATACTTGGATAAAATATCGATACAGGTCAATATGTACCGATGTCCATCATTGTGAGGTGCAAATCGACTCATGTCCACTAAATCCGCCTGCCATTGCGCGTCTATCCCTCCGACGATCACGCGGTTACGACGAAAATGGCGTCTAGCTGCTCGATGTAAACTATAAGTGTCTTGGGTTTTTAACCAGTCTCGAACTTCAGTTCGACTAATGCCTTGAGAATGGGCCGCTCGAGATAGCGCTCCCACAGCGCTATACGCGGCTGGACTCGTAGGATTGTAATACAACTCGGTTAACACCTTGTTAATCACTGTAGACGCCTTTTTCCCCTTTGGGGAGCGCCGCATCACGGGCTTCTTCTTACCCCTCATCGTTCTGGGTCCCCGTCATGTGTGTGTGGGTCGCTTCATCTGGTGATACTGTCACTCTAGCCTCTGTGCATTCTATAGATATAGTACTTTCCCCGGCTGTAGTATCATGTTGTAGTTTTTCATCAGGTTCAGCGAACGCGTCTTCTATAGCACGAGCCCATGCTAATTGGTCGGGTGATCGATCGTCCGGTGTAAACAACTGGTCCACAATAGGTACTATTTTCTCCAAGGCTGACCACAGAGTGGGAGTTAGGAGGAGACTTCGCGCAGGCTCTTGGTAGCGGCCCACCCGTGGGAAGAGAGCGGTACGGTAGACGTAAATGGCATTGTCCATGTGGATGAGGTGTCCGTCCAACTCTCCGTTCAACACCCGTTTAAATTTAGTCCAGCCATCACGCTGTAGTGTCACCGTATTCGATAGAGTCTCAGGGGACGACCGCCAACACATTCCTCCACCGTCTTCCACCAGGGTGACTTTATCTTGATAGACGTATAGACCCACCTGGTAAGGTGTAAGAGGCAGAATGGCTCGTAGTGACGACATGCTTGCTCTAAATGTCGAACGGTGAATGATACACACTCTGTCTCATCCCTGGTATTTTATAGTCTTTCAATTTCTGTGAGAGGCGGCTCCTGAGGACACAGTACTTTATCGACCATGGAGACTACTTGTTGCAAAGCCGTCCATAGATCGGGGTCCAGAGTAAATCCCCCTCGCTTGAGACACAGGAGTCGCGCAAAATAAGGTCCGCGGAAAATGTAGACATCGTCACACAAGTGAATGCTATCGCCGTCCAGGTTACCGAATAACACACGTTTCAAGGTAGTCCAGCCTTCCGGAGATAATGAGACCCGCGCGGGTTCAGACGTGCACCAACATCGGCTATCATCATCAATTAGTTCCACGCGTTGGGGATATACCAATAGCGTACAGTCCGGGGTAAGCGTACGAGTAGCTAGCGAATTGGCCTCAGGATAGAGTACGTCGTGAACGTCGGTAATAATAGCTTTCAGCGCCTGCCATAATGCTGGTCGAAGTAGAATAGCAGCGCCTCCACACTGTTCCAGTCGGGGGAAAAAAGAATTATCTCTACCACTCCGCAGGTAGACGCCGACTCCCACATGCATAAAATCCACTTCAGGCTCTTTGCCCTGTAACAACCGTGTTAATAGAGCCCACCCGGCTAGGCTTAAACATAATTTCACTTCTCTAGGATGCTCTTCGATCAGCTGCAATTCATGATCATACACTATGAGAATGACATCAGACGTCAGTTGAAAGAAAGCGAGCTCCTTCCCCGGCGCTGCCATAATGATAAATGATAAAAATACCGGCCAGGCAAAATATATACCGATTCTTGCTAATTTCATTGTAATAAAAAAATTGTAAATAAAAAAATTCATACCCTGAGAAAATATTTAAATTGACAATGCAATTTTTGCTCCAAGAGTGCATAAATTAATATTCTTGAATAATTAACATGATAAAATAAAATAATATCATTGCTGGGATATAATATCAAGTCCTCATAATTACCCGAACAATCCATAGTGCTCTCAGATAGCAAAACCCGATACTTGGAAAGCCATACTATATATGTAATATATGCTATACGTACATGAAGGTATTTTTTAAATGCTAAACTGTGTGCCCCTAGTGCGCTTACTACTGGCGAGAGGGTTCCCGATTCTCCAGCCAACTCAGGACCCCTTTTGACACAGCTTATAAATTTAAGGAAACGTTAATTCAATAAAACAATTCATGAAATAGGTAGCCAACATCCTTTTCATGCTCCTACCTTAATAAAACAATGTAATTCATACGACAAACACATTTAATAAATTACGAAATAGCATGAATTGGAACAAAAAAAGGGCTTCAATTTTTTGGTGCAAAAAAATGGGACGCAACTCTGTTTTGACACCAAATTCAATCGGGAACTGCGTAGATTGTGTTTCTTGCCGTGAAACCAAGGCTCTGTTTTTATAATTTTCTAGAGTTCTCTTTGGATAAACACGCTGGAATTTTCAGGGTAATAGTATATGGTTGTAAGTGATAGTCTTCATATATTTTTAACCAGCAAAATTAATTTATTTTCAATGTACCGGTTTTCCCGTACTTCCGCACTTTAACATTAGGCGAGTAAAATCGCTAAAAATAATAAAAATAACGACATAGTTTAGCGCTAGACGGCTAAAATTTTTAATACTACACCATGAATTATCTGAGTTCAATTGGAAATAAAATGTATACGGGCGGTGACAGTTATTGTAAAATCACAACCGTTTATAATTCAGAAAGAAACACACGCCGAATTTTCAAGGACTCCAGAAAGACACAGAATCCCAACGATTTCACCTACGTCCGCGCTTTGTCTATATATAGCGACCCGCTTGAAGCGGGCTATTCGAAAACTTTTTCACTACCATAAAAAGACATATATCAGAAGAAGAAGAAAAATATGAAGCCAACCGCCAAGATGAGTACCACCACCACCACCACCGAAGTACGGAGGTTATCGAGAAGGCAGAGAAGAGCCATGATGCGGGAAATAAAGACGTTTTGGCACATGGAATTCACGGGCTGGCAGGAGATGCTGCTTGGAGGAGTGGGAGCCAGCAGAGAGAGCACCGCCAACAACGTTCGGGCGTTGTTGAATGCGGCCTCATCTAACATCGACGAGGAGGGGTGGTTCAACCTTTTGCAAAGAACCATGGGAGAATTCGTGCACCCCACCCCTCCTCCAGTGCTGAGGGTGAAGCCGCAGGAAACAGCGCCCCAGTCACCACCACCGGCTCCCTTTCCCCTAGAAGACCTGCCAGCCCCGGTATTCGAGGAACTACCTCCACCTACCATAGCACCGGCCACATTTTTAGACGGCGTACCAATTTATGTGGAGGATGATGACGATGAAGAAGAAGAAGTGCAGCATCTTTATACCATCCACCCATCTGGAGAATATTTCTCGGTGAGCCAGATGACTACGGGGGAGTAGACAGGCAAACTCCCCTGCTGAAGAAAACAGCATAACAAATTGATTCTAACCGTCCTTTTCAGGACGAACCAATGCTTCGAAAGAGGAAGCTTCTAACTTGCACATCAATTTCAAAAGCACAGATGTCCCACCCTTTTTTTTTATTTTTTAAACTGCATTCACCCAAATAAACAATCCCTGCCCAAATATTAACAGTCCTTGTGAGGACTAATCTCTCTATTATAAACACACAGAATTTTTTCTCTCTCCCAGTAATTAATATTACACAGTCCGAATGATAACGGACTAAAATTTTATTTTTGAACCCAGGCATGTTACTAATTTTATTTTGATAAAAGTTATAACAGCCCGAATGATAACGGGGACTGACAATTTATTTGAACGAGGACAGGGGATATATGTGTGTGATCTAGTGTTAATTTTTTGAGCGTGGTTAGAAGTTCTCTTTCGGAAAAGATGGGTGGTTATAAAAATAACCGTTGGAATATGTAATAATAATTACATCGTTGAGAGGGTCTGTTGTCTTCTATCAGCACAAACGGGGCATGTCAAAGGCATCAATTGACACACTAGGGGCTTGTTGGCTTGGGCACACGTGGGTATTTGCGCCCGGAGATGAATGCAACTTTCACATACTGCTTGATGGCCGCAAGGGGAAATAGCATATTTCGCAAATTGGTTACTACATTCCACGCAGTGTAAATATAAGGCGCTTTGGCGTTCTGTGTTGCAGCCCAATGTTGTTGTTGTTATTGCCCAAACATAATGCATTTCGTCTTGGATTTTTTTTTGGCTTATTTTTCTGTCTCTTATTCTCTTTGTCCTTGCATCTTTTCTGTTTTCCCGCTGCTGTTGCCTCTCTCTATTCATTTTGACATCTTTTCTGTTTTTTCTTGTGTCTGTCGTCTTCCTTGTTAAATCTTTTATCTCTGTTTTTCTTTCGCTGTTCTTTGCCTTGTCATCTTGGCCTTCTTCTGTATCATCGGTTCCATCTTGTGCCTGTTCTTTGTCTTTAGCTTGTGGTTTCAACATATTTTCTAACATGCAGTCTATGTTGTCACACCTATTTGCTAACATGCAGTCTATGTTGTCAAAACATTGGTATACGTCTGGGGTAACATCCGGTGTGGCTGCATGGGCGAAGAAGTTATCCAGCTGCGATGTTTCTGGGGGTCTTCACAATGGGCTGTAGTTGGCACAGGGTAGTTCCGGGGTTGAGGTGGTGGTGGAAATAAATCTTTCATTATATCATCTAGCCAGGGTTGGTCATGTACCAAATTAATGATATCGCCGAGAAGTTGTACTTCATTTTCATCATTTGTGAACAAGTCTGGTGTGTCAATATCCAGGATTTCAGCCAGGGGTGGTTCCATGACTGGGCACTCAGATTAATTGTGAATAATTGAAAAAAAATACTGCGCTATTTATAGGGTAAAACGCGGACCGTAGCGAAAGCACTCTAGCTGTGTCGTCTGCTACGCTCAACAAAAATATATTTGTGTTTCTTTTGCAATTTTAAACGGCTATGATTTTACAATAACTATCAGTGCACCTATATATTTTATTTCCAATTAAACTCAGGCAATTCATAGTCTAGTATTAAAAAAATTTAACAGCCTAACGCTAAACTATGTCATTATTTTATTAATTTTTAGCGATTTTAAACCCATAAGGTTAGTGTACGGTAGTATGAAAAACCAGGTACATTGGAAATAAAATTGATTTTCTTGGCTAAAAAATACGTGTAGACTATGGATTACAGTCTTATAATAATTCCCTGAAAATTGTAACGGATTTATCGAAAAAAAATAGGAAATTTTTATGCTTGGGTAACACAGCACTATACAGTGGGCAAGCATATCTTGCACTGACTGACACTGGCCGCCATGTTGTACCCACCTCCCACCACACGACACAAAAAATGGCCGCCATGTTGTACCCACCTCCCACCACACACACAAAAAATGGCCGTCATGTTGTACCCACCTCCCACCACAGCCGACTAGACTATAAATAACGTGTATATTGACATTTATTCACAAATACCATGATGAGTTCAAGAAGACGACCCCTGTTTACACACCATCCGCCTAGAGATCCGAGAAATGCTGCTGCTACAGAACACAGAGAGATGGTTAGCATTGAAGAAGATGGTGGAATGACGATAACGACAAGTTTTCAGCAGGTTATTGAAGACGAAGCCAGGTTAATACGCAGTGCAGAAGAACTGGCACAACTCCGGCGAGATGTAATTGCAGAAGAAGATGGACGGTTGCAACGGCTAAGTCAAGACCAAGACCAAGAAATAGACAGAATGGTGGCCATAGAAGAAGACGATGATATAACTGATGGGGAACAAGACGGGCTTCCATGGTTAACTAGTAGACCTCCAACAACAACAACAACGCCAATTATAACGACGACGCCTTGCGAAACTCCATCGACTTCGGAAACACCACCATGCTCTTGGGGCGAAGCCGAGGTAACCCGCCTCAACGAAGTGATTAAAGGGATGAAAGAAGACATGAATGCAATGGACGCGGAAATTAAAAGACAGAACAAACAACTACATAAAGAAGAAAAAATATCACGATGTAGTGTCTGCACAGATGATGAGAGCAAATACGCTGTATTACCATGTGGCCATTTATGCCTATGTCAGGATTGTTGGGTGACGCTGACGTGTGTAGGCGATATGTGTCATTGCGTTGAAGCAGGAGAAAACCATCTAAAAGTCAAGTGTCCAATCTGCAGGAAGCATGTGGGTGGAATAAAAAGAATCTACCGTGCATAAGTGTCGTATAACACTTTCAAAGGCCCTTTTCAGGGCCACCCCATCTTTCCGGAAGAGGAAACTTCTATCAAAAAAGCACAAAAATTAACACCAGCCCCCATCATCCTTTGCCCCAAAGAAAATTTTTTTTACAATTTTTTTACAATTTTTTTGAAATTATTGAAAAAAAGGGGAATTGAGGGGAGGGGGGGAGGGACAAGGGGGGGGAGGGAAGGTTGGTGGAATAGCCAAAAAAAAATTTTTTATTTTAAAAAAAAGGAAAAAAAGATTTATGGAGCCAACAAAAATCTTTTTCATTTTCTATTTGTTTTACTAAATTAAATATTGAAAAAAGGAAGGGGAAAGGGGAAATTGGAGGGGGGGACAAGGGGGGAGGGAAGGTTGGTGGAATAGCCAATCTAGGGAAGCCCCTAATGGACCAATGGGGTCGAGTGAGGTATCAAATTGAAGCTTAGGTGAAGGGGCATTTGATGGACTGGGTGTAGGGTTGACATATCGGCCTTCTGCGCATGCGCGGCAGCCGAAGGGTATGAAAATAGCCTTTTTGACATCTAGGGAAGCCCCTAATGGACCGATGGGGTCGAGTAAGGTATCAAAGTGAAGCTTATGTGAAGGGGCATGTAATGGACTGGGTGTGGGGTTGACATATCGGTCTTGTACGCAATTTAAAAAAAGAATGAACACTAACAAGCAATAGAATGAACACTAACAAGCATTTTTTTTAATTTTCTACTATTTTTATTAACACAAATAGAATGAACGTGTTCACAAGGGTATTGAATTTTAATACAATTATATCTGAGTATTGAATTTTTTTAATACAATTAACAGTAAAAAAAACTCTGAATTTTTAATAGTTCTGCATTTAATACAATTAACAGTAAAAAAACTCTGAATTTTTAATACAATTATACGCTCTCAAGCCACTTCAATGAATGTGTATGGTAAATGTTTTTTCAACACTTGTTCTGTTCAATAGTTCGCCAACAAGACTTGTTTGAATTCATCATCGTCTTTCCGTCCCTGGTGCACGTAGATGTACGTTATAATTTCTTCACGTGGAATTTTGGGAGGGCAGGCCGCTTCCACTCCCAGGGCAATTTGCGTCTCGGTCACGGCCTCCAGTGCTTCAGTGATCAGTGCGTATGAGGGTACCCTAGTGTCCTGTGGAATTTGAGGTCTGATCAGATCCAGGACTGTGTCGATGTACTTCTTATAAATATAGTGAGACACCTGGTAGGCCAGAGCTTGACGAATGGGACTTGCGAGACTCTGCAACTTCCGCCAGGCCGTTAATTTCAAAGTGACACCCTGAGGACAAGCAACAAGCTCTTGCGTATCTAACCGCATTCTCCATTTACGGATATGCACGAGGATCTGGTCGTTGAAATAAGCACAGCTCACATAGATGTCGTCACCCACATGAAATTTCGCTTCGTCATTCCCCTGGTCGCGAATAACAGCATCGATGGCGTAATCAAGGGTCTCCAGTTTTTGCCAGTTGTCTAAGGTCATGGCAATATGCTTACTGGGTCTGTCGTTAAAGCCCGCTGCATTAAAATGCACTTCTGCGTCTTTCACACTCACAGTTAAATAGGGTGAGAGCTCCCAAATGTCGGTGTGAGCTGCCTGGTAGGCCTGTTGGATGAGGTTATTGATCTCCTGGACAGACATAGGAAGTTCTACCACTACCTCTTTTTTCACAGGCACTTGCTGGGGTACTACTGGCTCCTCCTCAACCACTGACTCAGGTATTTCTAACGGTGTTAGTCGGGGCCGTTTAGGTCGTCCAGCGCGTTTGGCAGGTGTAGTACTCTCTGGGGTAGTGTGCGTACGTTTGCTAGCTGTACGCTCTTCGGTGATGGTATCCATCACTAAGATATCATCATCATCATCTTGTATAACGTGGTCGGCTTCAATTACATCCGCTAGTTCGTCATTTCCCGTGATCTTCATCCCTGCCACCAAGACTAGAAATGCATAGGGGCCAAGGCGCAGTAGACAGTCGATGAGAGCTGTGTTTTGTGCTGAAGTGGTTTTCTCAGCCATGATTTCTTCGACACCCTCTTTCATAAGTATGTGTTCCTGCATAAGGAAATCACATAGTTCAGCCACATGCTGTATTTCATCAATGAGGCGAACACGGTACTTTCGAAACTTCGCTAGCTGGGCTGACTCCATGACTGTGGGCTGGTGAGGAACTAATACGGCGTAATAGTCTGTTGAATTTGCACGGGTAAAATCAAAAAAAGTAAAATGGTTCTCCACAGCTGATACAAGTAGGCAAGCAGGCTGGATGGCTGGCTGGCTGGCTGGCTGACTGGCTAGAGGTGAAGCAGACTAGAGGTGAAACAGGCAGGCAGGCTGGTCAGGTCAGGTAAGTCAGAGTGCTCCACAGAGTAGTGCAATGAATACACCCCTACCCTAAAAATCGACTCCTTTTATACGTTTTTCTACAGGCCGCCATCTTGTACCCACCTCCCACCACACGACATAAAAACAGGCCGCCATCTTGACCCACCTCCCACCACACACGACATAAAAACAGGCCGCCATCTTGACCCACCTCCCACCACACGACACAAAAACAGGCCGCCATCTTGACCCACCTCCCACCACACGACATAAAAACAGGCCGCCATCTTGACCCACCTCCCACCACACGACACAAAAAATGGCCGCCATCTTGACCCACCTCCCACCACACGACACAAAAAATGGCCGCCATCTTGTACCCACCTCCCACCACACGACATAAAAACAGGCCGCCATCTTGACCCACCTCCCACCACACGACATAAAAACAGGCCGCCATCTTGACCCACCTCCCACCACACGACATAAAAACAGGCCGCCATGTTGTACCCACCTCCCACCACACACGACACAAAAACAGGCCGACATGTTGTACCCACCTCCCACCACACCTTCCATCACGCATGCGCACACCCCCACATATCCACACTTCTGACGTCAAAACAAGTTCTGCGCATGCGCAGTGAGGGGCTACTAACTGTACATGCGTACTGTATACTACT
>JAVTVY010021217.1:0-76329 GCA_036873755.1 Hanleya hanleyi | reverse complement strand
CCGGCTAAAAATACCCTACTGCATATACCCTCAAAAATTCAGCGCTGTTTGCACAACGAAGCTGAGGTGGTTTAACGTTATCATAAAGAAAATCAACGATCAACTGCCATAGAATATAATGTGAAACAAGGAAACCGGAATAGTACATTCATCAGATTGCCGATACCCAAAATGTGTTGTCTCATATATCTAAATAACAACGTGATGTAGAGACGCTATTTATTCGTCTTTGTACCGGTTATGCTCAGGAAAATCACATAGAATCATTATTATCTTGTGCATAAAAGGTGTTGGTCTCGAGTTGAATTACCGTAAACTACATAAATGCTACCTTTCTATACTATAGTACTATATATAAAAAATTGGTGTATTGTTGGGAAAATAATGTGATTTAAAAAGTTGTTTTGATCCTGGACAAGGGCACTAAAAACCACTAAAGAGATGTAGATGTATTTTCACACGTAAAGCTTGAAATCTAGTGAACTTATATTATTCAATCTGTTTCCTTAAAAAAAATGTAAAACTAAATCGGTGATCGTTATTTATTTTGGAACGAAGGCGCATTAGGAGACTGTTACCAACAAGTTCTGAGCTGACCTATTTTTGATGGAAATTTCTGGTGATTTATGATGAAAATCAGTGCCCATCTTAATATAGGCAGGATTTCAACTGGGGGTGGAGATTTCCAAGAGTTCAGTTCGTGTTCGAGTCCTAATGCCTACTGTACTTCGTAGGTCCTGTGACGTTAGTCACACTGCTCATGTCTAAGTAATAGATGACGAATTAATCTCTAGTCATAGTAATTACCCATATAATTAGTGATATAATTACATGTTTAGATAGAGGCTTCAAAAATAATCAAAATTCAAATTACGATTCACGGACTTAATCACGTTTTTGATACTACAAAAACGAACCATGCACTCATATAATAGTATATTTTTAAGAAAACGTCAGACTCAAAATTGGATTTCAACTTTTTTAGTAGTTAGATTTGGAACGAATTAGAACAAAGTACAAAATTATCCCGAGAAAAAGGCAAACCAACAGATTCATAATTCTTTTAAATAGTTAATTTTAACTTTTCTCGGCCAATTTTGCAATCATGCACACAGAAATGTATACTGATGAGAACTGACTGAAAAATTACGGAGAATTCTGTCCTGTTTTCCTTGTATTAGATTCCGAAGTTTGTGAAATGAACGAAAATAAAAACTATCAATAACCCGGTTTCAGCAGGGAGCAACGACGACGTACAAACACAATCACTTTTAGCCAAAAATACGACATCTTTGTGGACGATAATATATCATAACATACATGTGAATATCTTTTGTACGGAAGCGTATTAGTGCCAGTGTGAATTTTTTTTTCCGAGATTTATCTCCTAATTAGGACTTATTATCTCCTAATTTAGGAGATAATTATCTCCTAATTAGGAGATAATCTCCTAATTAGGTGATAATTATCTCCTAGTTAGGACTTATCTCCTAATTGGGACTTATTATCTCCTAATTAGGTGAGAATTATCTCCTAATTATGACTTAATATCTCCTAATTAGGACTTATTATCTCCTAATTAGGAGATAATTATCTATGGGCTATAGGATACAAGGTGCACCACAGGTGTGTGTGCGCATGCGTACGATGACGTCACTTCCGAGCTCCAAGAGCTCCAAGAGCTCCAAGCTCAGACTCCGGAGCTCCGGGAGTGAGGCATGCCCAACGCTCGTCTTAAGGCAGTGATGCCCTAAACGCAGTGACGCTCTAACGCTAGTGAGTGAGTGAGCGAGTGAGTGAATGCGCGGGCTTCGAGCTCCCGACTGCCCCATCCTCGAGCTGAATGGCGACCCCACGCACAGGTCCATCATGAAGACCAAGCGTCACTTGGAAGAGTATATGGGGTTACCACCCAACGAGGCTGTGGAAAATGCGATCAGAATGCGCAAACAACTGTTTCAGGACATGCTGCCTGAACGGTATCCTGGCCTGCCCGGCAATGCTTAGGTCACACCGAAAGAAGATTGAACTTTCTCAAAGGAAGGCTTCTGATTGGACAAGAGCCTACTTGAAGTGTAAACATACCCAACGCGGCTCACCCAGGATGGGTATGATGTACTGGAGGGGAAAATAAAATGATTGACCTGTCATCCTTGTTGTTTTCTTATCTGTATCGTGGTATTATGACGCAAGGGTATCGACCACCAGCGTATTGAAATCTCGTTAACAAGGGACTACTTTCTGTGCGCGGAGGCTTCTCCACGGACAAGACCGCATCACCGTCGGACATGACCGCATCACCCCGGAGGAATACATCCTCAGACGTCACTTGTGATCACGTGACCGGAAGTGGCTACACTCACACTCACAGGTAACTCTACCAGGTAGTTGGATGGAAAAATAGGCCGTTATCTACTCCAAATGCACTCCATCGCACCTCCGAAACTCCCGCTTTCGCTACTGCTCTCACTGATGACGTCACCAGTGACGTCACAGGTGACGTGGACATCCCTTCAAGTCGTGGTCTACACCCCAAGAGTTACAAAATAACACTTCCCTAGACACATTCGGACCAATAGTGGTGCATATCGGCCATACTACGGCCTGCCTGCGCATGCGCAGAATGACGATATTCCTAACACCCATCCACCCAGGCGGAGGCACCCTCACGTGTGTTTGACGTTGATACCTCATTCGAATCAATCAGACCATTAGTGGCCCACCTAGACCCCAAAACGTTCCTTCCAATGCACTTTTCCCACAATTCCCTGTCTGCGCATGCGCAGAATGTCGGAAATGGTCGACACACTAGTCCAGACGGATGCCGCCTCACGTATCCTTCACAACGATACCTCACTCGACCTCATAGGCCCAATAGGGACTCACCTAGACCACAAAACGCCTATTTCCATACCCTTTTCCCACAATTCCCTGTCTGCGCATGCGCAGAATGCGGAACACCGACGACACACTAGTCCAGGTGGATGCCCCTTCACGAGAGCTTCAAAATAAGACCTCATACGACTCCATCGGACCCACAGTAGCCCACCTAGACCCGAAAACGTCTATTTCCCTACCCTTTTCCCACAAGTCCCTGTCTGCGCATGCGCAGAATGTCAAACACGGACCAGACGCTAGTGCAGGCGGTTGCTTCCTCACATAGGCTTCACATGGATACCTCACTCGACCCAATCGGCCCATTAGGGGCTCCCCTAGATCCCAAAACGTCTATTTTCATACTCTTGGTCTACTGCGCATGCGCAGAATGACGTCAGTTCCACGTGTCACCCATCCCGTCGGATGCGCCTTCACGAATGCTTCACATGGATACTCATACGACTCAGTAGGACCCATAGTGGCCCATGTCGACCCCAACACGTCTATTTCCATACCCTTTTCCCACAATTCCCTGTCTGCGCATGCGCGGAATGGTGACAACGCCCGAGCCACTAGTTCAGTCAGATGCCCCCTCATGTGTGCTTCACATTGATACCTCATACGACTCCATCGGCCCATTAGGGGCTCCCCTAGATCCCAAAACGTCTATCTCCATACCCTTTTCCCACAATTCCCTGTCTGCCCATGCGCAGAATGCCGATATTCCAACCCCACCCCCGCCCGTCGGATGCCCCCTCATGTGTGCTTCCCATTGATACCTCACTCGACTCCATAGGACCACTAGTGGCCCACAAAGACCCGAAAACGTCTATTTCCATACCCTTGGTCCACCGCGCATGCGCAGAATGACGCTATTTCAACCCCGCACCCAGCCCATCAGATGCCCCTTCACGAATGGACCAGGCAGCGTATTTAGATTCTGGGCACTACTTTTTCTCCGCGGAAGCTTTTTCCCCGCGACCGCATCACCGCCAGACATGACCGCATCACCGCGGAGGAATACAAAGGTCACGTGACCTTGTATTCGAGTTCAAGAGAATAAGCCGCTGCCACATTGGTCAAGTTTTTTACCAAATTCAAGATGGCGGCCAAACTCTGGCAGAGGTTACTTTCCAATCTCCAGCGCCAACGCCTCAAGTTTAAGTGCAAAGAGGTCAATGTGACCTTTTCCGTGTTTTCTATACTACTGACGTCGCGGGCGACGTCGCGTCGCGTTCTATCTCTTAACATTTTAAGAACGCGACGGGAAGGGCGACGGGATGGGCGACGTCGCCCATCGCGTCGTGTTGATTAAAGCGACGCGCGATGGGAAGGGCGACGTCGCAGGCGACAAGGGCGACGTCGCGTCGCGTTCTATCTCTTAACATTATAAGAACGCGACGCGCGACGCAAAAATGGCCGAAATGGAACACCATAAATATCGGTCCCCCGGGCTTATTGGGACCTGCTGAGAGAGATAGGGTGAGGATGTGGGTGCATGTAAATTGAGGATTTGTCCCCGAAAATATAAAAAGCGGAACACGGACTTTACCCCGAAAATAGGGGAAACCCCTATCAACCAGGTCTAGGGAGTCATGTATAGACCGGAGAGAGAACAACAACAACAACACCAACAAGTGTTCATATAGTTTTTTATCCCCTCCCGTACATCATACCCACGATGGAGGAGCCGCGTTGGGTATGTTTAGAATACAAGTAGGCTTTTGTCCAATCAGAAGCCGCCATTTGGCGCTGCATCTGTCATATTCGTTCTTGCCCGTTAGATGTATTCTCGGCTGCTCTTATCCAATAAAAAAAACCCCACATGTACTCCGTTCATGTCCATGTATACATACTCTGTTCATGTCCATGTACATACACTCTGTCCATGTCGCTATATAGCCGAAACATTGCGGAATGCGACCTTAAATCTTAATTCTCTCTCTTCATGTACATGCACTCTATCCACGTACATGTTTCTTGTCCATGTCCATGTAGCCTGTCCATGTACATGTACC
This sequence comes from Hanleya hanleyi, assembly GCA_036873755.1. Classification (NCBI taxonomy): domain Eukaryota; kingdom Metazoa; phylum Mollusca; class Polyplacophora; order Lepidopleurida; family Hanleyidae; genus Hanleya; species Hanleya hanleyi. The sequence goes on along the minus strand of JAVTVY010021217.1, from coordinate 71,434 downwards.
ATCACCAAGGGGGTGTATGGAGGTGTGTTTGGGGTAGAGAGAGACCATCCTTGGTCCGAATACGTCGTGGGGGTGTCATTTTGTAGCTCTCGAGGTATAGACCCGATTTGAGGGATGTCCGCGTCATCTGTGACGTCATCGGTGACGTCATCAGTACGAGTAGTAGCCAAAGTGGGCATTTTGGGGCAGTGAAGGAAGGTATTTGGGGTAGAGAGGGACCATCCTTGGTCCGAATGGGTCGTGGGAGGTGTCATTTTGTAGTACTCGGGGTGTACATCCCGATTTGAGGGATGTTCACGTCATCTGTCACGTCATCGGTGACGTCATCAGTACGAGTTGTATCCAAAGTGGGTATTTTGGGACAGTGAAGGAAGGTATTTGGTGTAGAGATGGACCATTATTGGTCCGAATGCGTCGTGTGGGGTATCAGTGTGAAGCTCTCGTGGGTCAGACTGGCTTGTTGTCATTGGAGCTCGCGCCAATCGGCGCATGCGCAGTTGGCCAGTGGGTTTTCCCCGTCGTTCCTCCGTCTTCCATACGGATAGTGGTCCGAATGGACCGTGTGGGGTATCAGTGTGAAGCTCTCGTGGGTCAGACTGGCTTGTTTTCATAAAAAGCGGAACACGGACTTTACCCCTAAAATAGGGGAAACCCCTATCAACCAGGTCTAGAGGGTCATGTATAGACCGGAGGGAGAACAACAACAACAACAACACCAACACGTGTTCATATAGTTTATTATACCCTCCCGTACATCATACCCACGATGGAGGAGCCGCGTTGGGTATGTTTACAATACAAGTAGGCTCTTGTCCAATCAGAAGCCGCCATTTGGCTCTGCATCTGTCATATTCGTTCTTGCCCGTTAGATGTATTCTCGGCTGCTCTTATCCAATCAATAAAAAACATGTACTCTGTTCATGTCCATGTATACATACTCTGTTCATGTCCATGCACATGCACTCTGTCCATGTCGCTATATAGCTGAAATATTGCGGAATGCGACGTTAAACCTTAATTCTCTCTCTCTTCATGTACATGCACTCTATCCGTGTACATGTTTCTTGTCCATGTCCATGTAGCCTGTCGATGTACATGCACCATCACCAATCTGTATTATACCAAATCTGTCCTGTATTGTACCATATTTGTCCTCTATTATACCATATATGTTCTGTATTATACCAAATCTGTGCTTTATTATAGTATCTGTCCTGTATTTTACCAAATCTGTGTTGTATTATACCATATCTGTCCTGTATTGTACCACATATGTCCTGTATTATACAATATATGTTCTGTATTATTATTCTAGCATTTGCTAGATCCTGTGTTAAATGTGACGATTTTAATCAACGTCACAAAACATTGTTGCAGAAACTTATAAAACAGGGCTATTACACCAAGCGCCTCCACTTAGAGTTTCTCAAATTTGGCGATCCATATCGCATGCTGATAGCAAAATACGAACGTAGCGTGCAAGATCTATGGCGCTACGTTTCGTAACTTGTGTCTAATTCCGCTTAACCCGGGGCTAGGGGCCGTATGAACCCATGTACTTCAAGAACCTCATGGTACTCATATAAACAGCCACAATCAAAGCGTGACTGAGATACATCATTCTTAGATGACGACTTTACAACGAATATTATGGATTAAGAATACTGATCAGCGATACGGATTTGATATTTTTGGAACATCATGATGTCTTGCCGGCATCATTGAAAACTGTTGACCGCTTCTCTCTTGTAGGAAACAAGCCTATGTTTATGTATACTATGAATGTCTTTTTGAATTTGGTGCTAATACTGTTATATGGAATATGGAATAAGTCTTTGGATTATGGACGCGGATATTCTTTAACGGACGACGGCTGAATTATGAATGACGGACTAGACGCTTGTAATACAATATTTGCCCTCTATTATACCATATCTGTGCTGTATTATACCATATCTGTCCCGAATTATATCATATCTGTGCTGTATTATACAATATCTGTCCTGCGTTATACAATATCTGTCCTGTATTATACCAAATCTGTCCTGTATTGTACCATATTTGTCCTGTATTATACAATATATGTTCTGTATTATACCAAATCTGTGCTGTTTTATACAGTATCTGTCCTGTATTATACCAAATCTGTGCTGTATTATACCATACCTGTCCTGTTTTGTACCATATATGTCCTGTATTATACAATATATGTTCTGTATTATACAATCGGATAGCGGTTGTCGTGAATAACAACAAGTTCAGCAATGTTCATATAGTTTATTATCCCCAATGTTACATCATACCCAGGCTGGGGGAGCCGCCCTGGGCATGTTTAGTATGCAAAACAAATTGAAATATCAAACACCATGTTTTATTATTTAACGCACAGTCACATTAGGTACAAGCGTTTATTGAGCTCAAGTCAACGATCAGCATATAGGCATATAGAGTATGTACGGCATGTTATGGTATTCATCAGTGCACGGGTGACGCGTTCATCCGAGGGGGTTGATCAGCTTAGCCACGAAGAACGTAACATTGGTGACCCTCTCCACTGTCCACTTGGTGTTGGGGCGTTGTTGTTGGACCCATTCCAAGGGATCCACGGTGTCCAGTTTCTCCAGCATCGTCTCTAGCGACGCCCGGTTAATGATGGTAAACGGTTGATCAAATACCCGGATATTACTGCTCGGGTAAATTATCGGACTTGGTCTGTCTCCTTATGCTGCAGCACATAACCAAACGCCACATTCAACTTGAAGGCCGTAGTTTGATCGTTGAAGATGGCTCCCACGTCGGTCAGTCGGAAATTGTAGATATCTTGAATAGGGCCATGACGGTGGAAACACTGCCGGATCATGGGCCAATGGCGCCGATAGATGTCACTCACGGGATGGTCTTCGTGTAACAGATCACTAGGAACATTTATGGGTTCGTTCGCGAAGTGTACTTTGCCCTTCACGTCGTACAAAATCTGGGCCAAGGTTTTGTCGTCGGAATTTGACTGTTGAATTAGGGCGACATCATCATCATCGGTCCTCGTGCGATGGGTGGGAGTTCCTGCTGTCTCGATAATTGTCAACTCACAGTCAGAATTGTCCGGAACCAAAGTCAAATTTACCACGGACAAAATCTACAGCAATCGGGTTACCAGTGGTGTTGGCGAAGGCAAAGCTCATTACCAAAAATAGTTCCAAGTGAAAGTTTCGTACACGAGTGAATAACCACACAATATAACGTAATTATTTTCGGAACACTTAACTGAGAATACAAGAATAACTAATTCCCATCGAATTCCTCAGGATGGCATGAATTTATGAATGTCAATTTGACCCAGTTTCCTTCGCCTAACACAACATGGCCGTACCAAGTGGCAGGCCAGACAAACACAGTTCTGACGCCTCTCGAATGTTGTGTCAGAAGATTATAATACACAATGGATTTACGCTATGGTGATATATAAAATCCAGCGGCATAGCTGAACAATTGTTCATTTTGTGATACCAGCATGACATTTGGTACAGTGGAAGAGAAACATCATGTGACCATTTTCTGATATTGTGCCAAGCTGAGAAATCACTGGCTGTGTCGTTAACCCTCTTCGAATATTATAGGGTGGAGTAAAAATAGTTATAAAAGAAAGGGGGTAGGGGTACGAGATTGCCTATATCTTCAAAACCAATGAAGTTATCAGTCTAATTGTTATTGTATATTGGCGCACAATAACAGTCCTAGTAGATAATGCAAAAAATGCATTCATTGATACAATACGACATCATTAAGGGACCGTTCCATAATAACTAATGAAAAGGTATTAAAAACGTGATAAGGCGCAATTTCTGCGCACAGATTTGCAAAATTTCTGTCAAAAGTAATTCTTGTGCTGTCAGTTTATGGGAAAATAACCGCTTATGTGAAATTATTAAAATCATATGGAAAATACGATAGAATAATAGTTCAGCAAACATGCAAAAATGTCTCATTTTGTCGATTTGACAATTTTGAAATCACGCGATAGCTGCACAAGATTATTGAACTGAACCGTTCCATAATTGTTTTGCTCGGGAAATCACTTTCCAGTGTGCGTTAAACAAAACAAAGGCAAATTTCCAAGCTAAACTAATGAAAATTTAATAAATAATGACCACGTGACTTGCTCAAGGGGTGGTCCTTGAATTACTGGCAAATTTGAAAGTTAGTATTTTTTAGAAGTGCTGCATTTGATCATTTCAGTTTATTTTCTTTTGTAGAGAGGGTAAGTAAATCGAAACAAGGTAGGATTAAACCAGGACGTTAACACTTCATGGCAACATAGAGAAATCCCACCAGTGGAGAGCATGGATTGGTCGCAATATATATACTAGAATCATAACGCCCAGAGCGTGCAACTCAGACACTCTTGCCGCTAATGCCAATAAAAACAGATTTATATGGCAAAAACTTCAAATCGACGGTTGCGATGGGTTCAAACGGAGGTTCAGAAAGTCTCAGCATAACTAACGCCAAATCCCATTGTGGAAGTTTACGAATATCGGCTTGTCTATCAATCCTAAACGACTTAACCAGAGACGTTAGATTAGGATCAGAAGCTGGACTAATCCTAGACAAAGCTGCTCTGTAACCATCCACAGTTGATGGGGCCAGGCCCTAGTCATTGAACAGAAATAACAGGAAGTCTGCTATCTGTTGACCAGAGACATGACTGGCATCAATGTTTCTTCCAAAACACCACTCCTGGAAGATCTGCTGCTTTCCTTGATAACATGCGGAAGTGGAGCTTCGAGTGGAAGTGACCATTCACTGCCTAGCTTCCCGAGAAAATCCCGCCTCAGAGTTGATTCTTGAGCACTTGCACACGTGCAGGTGGAACATCTGAGGTTAATGGTGGAAAACGGCTAACTTAGGTTGACGAAGTAGTTTCCCCCCCCATAATGGAAGATGTGTTGGAAGGTCGACCACTATGTCTAGGAGGTCGGGAAACCACGTGCGAGCTGGCCACCAGGGGACTACTAGATACACTATGCAGCGGTGCTGTCGTATCTTTTGTAGTACTAGAGGCAGGATTGCCGGAGGCGGGAAGGCATAGGCTATTAGCCCCGTCCAATCCTGCGACAGCGCATCTACCTTTACTGCTTGTGGGTCCAGTACTGGAGACATGTACAGAGGAAGTAGATGGTTGAAGAGAGTGGCAAACAGATCTATCTGCGGAGTTTCCCAGATCAGAGAGGTCTGGCGCAGAATGTCTGGGAGTAGTTGCCACTCCGTCTGTAAAATCTGATGTTTTCTGGACAATGCATCTGCTAAAACATTCAGATGACCTGGTATGTGTCTGGTACGAAGGACTAGATCCAGCACAAGTGGAAGAGAATTTTGACTTGACTCAATAGATTGACCGACCGAGTTCCCCCCCCCCCCCCATCTTGTTTATGTATGCCACAACTGTTGTGTTGTCTGTGGCTACCAGTACCGACTGACCTCTGAGATCGTTTATCAATGTAAGAACAGCTCGATTCACGGTGATAAACTCCAGTACATTGATGTATAACGATCTCTCATCTGCAATCCAAAAGCCTAATATCGAGATGGACCGGAGGTGGACCCCCAACCATGCATCGATGCATCCGTGAACAACTGAGGAGTTGCTATGAACGGAAGCAGCGTTACTCCAGGCATCAAATTGAGAGGGTTTAGCCACCATAATAGGTGACGTTTGAATTCCTCTGCGACAGAAATTATGGGATTCCTGCGCCTGTCTATCCAATGATGATTTAGATATAGCATCAATGGACGTAACTGTAACCGGCCTCGACGAGGGACATCCTGAGTGGATGTCAGGAGACCGATCACTGATGCAAATTGAAGGACTGTTCGGCAAGAATTATTCTGAAGAACAATGGGATCTCTTGACATATCTTGGGCCAGTGAACTTCCGGTGGCCGAGCAAGAGCCAAATTGGTGTCGTATGCCACGCATAGGCAGCACCGCTGTTGAGAAGGCGTTAACTCCAAGTGTGAGAGATAACCCAGTGACTCAAGAAGGTGCTATACAAATGTTGTATCGCATCGGAGCTGTTCCCTGCACAAATTCCTGATAAGGGAGTCGTCGAGGTAAAAATGGTATTTTATACCCCGATTGTGCTGGTATGCCGCCACTGGCTAAAACACCCTGGTAAAAACCCAAGGGAAACTGGCCAACCCGAACGGAAGAACCTGAATCTGGAAACGGCGAGCGCCGACCATAAATGTCAGGTACTTCCGGTACTTCGGATGGATCGGGATATGCAGATAAGCATCCCGTAGGTCCAGAGATGTTAGCCATTCCCCTTGGACCAGGGCGGGTTTGACAGACCGGAAGGATTCCATGCGAAAGTGAGGAGGTTTAGATAAGAAATCCTACAGCGTGCGCAGGTTGATAATCATGCGCATTTCAGATGTATTCTGTTTTGGTACAAGGAACACCGGAGAATAGAACCCGGGGGACCGGTCGGTGACCGGAAGTTCTATTTTAGCTTGGTTCTGGATGAGCTTGTCCACAGATGCCTGTGTTTCCAGAAGATACGCCGTACGTACTGGAATAGGAGACGGTGTTGAAGCAGCCGAAACCCTTGAACTTCCTGTACAAGACGATTGGGTTTTGATGGGACCGGAATTTGTGGCAAATTGAAATCCTGCCATGACAAAAAAATTGACACGGCCCGAAAAGTCGCCCATCCCGCTGCTTCTTACCAGCGTTTCCCATCTCCAGTCGGGAATAATCTCGTCTTATGTTGTGGCTTATTTCCAGATGACTGTTACTTTCCCTTCGGATTCGAATCGGAAGTAGTCGGTCTGAAATGTTTGGCTGGGGAACCGGAAACGTCGGTAGATGCCCGTTAGTGGCCCCCGAACCATCCGCTCTCGGAGTAGAAACAGGCTTACCCTACTCTACTGATTCCCTGAGAGACGGGATAATGCCATTAAACAACAGCGATTATGCAGGCGATTGCTCTTCAAAGATCGAAGGACCAATGAAGGTACTCAAGAGTACTATTGTCTGGAACAGTAATGGATGTGTGAAATGGGTTACCTGTATCTCTTTATTCAGCATTACAAAGGCATGAAAACAAATACAGTTTGCCATGCACTGTCGCAGAGAATACTTGAGCTCCTTGATGAAAGATACCATGAACAATCTTTGTGCTGCTAATTATATGGGCAGGAGGCCCAGGATTTGTTACCACGTCATTTGCCATTGTTATGAGAGCCGGCAAATAATACCTATACATATAAACAATTGCATAATCCATAAACTGGCAAAATAAGAACAGTTAGACCTGGAAGCTTCATCCTCACTATAAAACCTGTAGTTCACTGTGACCTTTTGAATACACAATCGGAAGCATGAGTGCTGCTAGCTTCACCTGATTGCCTCGTAATACAATAGTTGCTGAAAAAGTACGATGGCATGGCTGTAGACATGATTCAGGTGGAGAAGGGCCAGGATTAGTTTCTATATCATTCGCTAGGCATATCAAAGTGGGTAAATAATACTTGCACATGAATAAATGCATAATCCATCAACTTACAAAGAATGAACACCTGGATCTGACCTCTTCTGCATTGCTATAAAACCTGTAATTGATGGTAATCCATTGTAACATTTGTAATCCAATTATGTAAAAAGGCAAAGATCACTGGCAGCAAGAGTCTGGCCAACTTTGTTTGTTGAATTTAGCAATTTATGAAATGTTTGCCAATTTTCTGTCTGTACTGATCAACAGAAAAATCAGAGGCCAATTTTCAAGATTCTAAATCTGTTTTGTACAGTATACCAGTACCTGATAGCAAGTAAGCAAAATAATCAATTCCAAAATTGTCAACTCCAAGATATTCAACTCCAAGATATTCAACTCAAAGATAGATATTCAACTCCAAGATAGATATTCAATTCCAAGACAAATATTCAACTCCAAGATATTCAACTCCAAGATAGATTTTCAACTCCAAATTATTCAACTTCAAGATATTCAACTCAAAGACAAATATTCAACTCCAAGATATTCAACTCAAAGATAAATATTCAACTCCAAGATATTCAACTCAAAGATAAATATTCAACTTAAAGATCTATATTCAACTCTAAGATAGATATTCAACTCAAAGATATTCAACGTCAAGATATTCAACTCAAAGTGAAATATTCAACTCCAAGATATTCAACTCAAAGATAAATATTCAACTCCAAGATATTCAACGCGAAGATAGATATTCAACTCCAAGATATTCAACTTCCAAGATCGTCAACTCCCAAGATATTCAACTCCAAGATATTCAACAAACGCCAAGATATCCAACCAACTACAAGATATTCAACTCTAATGTATTCAACTCCAAGATATTCAACTCCAAGATTTCACAGCTCAAGACAAACGTGAATTGCAGGACAAAAATCACAATTCAGACAAAGAGAACAGCGCCTTCTTGAGAAATGATCAGATGACAGTTATGAACGTAGGAAACAAGGATCTATTGATTCTTCTCGAAGTAAATCACTCAGTCATGAGCAATACAAGAAATTATCAAACATAGCAGAAAATCTCACAAGAAAGAATCGTAAAAATTATCCGATGAATTATAACAACAACAACTCGTGTTGCCATGTAACCGGAGTACACTGACCCAGTTCTCCGCGTCTAGAATGTATTCTGTTGTAGGCTTGATATAATCACCAGGGTATGATTTTATAATTTGTGGTAAGTGTATGCAATAAAGGACACAATAAGGAATCCCGAATAACGTATCTAAAATTCAGTGCTAGTTTGCTGTTGTCCTGAGTGCAATTATATGGCGTCATCTCGATGAAGTTTAGAGGCCTATCCCGTTTCCAGGTCACACACCGACATCTTGGAACTTGCCGACCGTTTGCTCGCTGGCCCTTGGAAGATCAAGCTGGACGAATTTGGGAATAAGGTACGACGAATCACCACCAAAGGAAAAAAATACATACAAAACATAATCCCATTTAAAGTTAGTCTATAGATATTGGTACTGAAACGTTTTACGTGGGGAATGGATGTTTCAGATCCACAAGAGAGTGCGCAGGGTCCCCAAGACAAACTGTCAGGCTACCGGGAACGCACTCGTGCACTGATCTTGGCCAACGAGGGAGTTCGATTCAACCTGTCACCTTGTCTGGATCGAGGAGGTTGGAAAGGAAGACCTGTAATGACAACCAAAGCAAATTAATGCAATACTGACATATAATTCTATGAGCAGGAATACAGGATTCAGATCGCGGTAGCGTACAATCCCTGCAAAGAAGATCCCTGGTCTATGATTTGGATTTACCTGTATTCTTATAGTTATCTTTAACCGAAGTTCAATATAATAGAAAATATATACAAAATTATATAGCCCTAGCTACATCGCGATCAGGCCTGGTCGCAGCCACAGTCTGGTCACGACCGGTTCTCTCGTGGTTGGGTCCAGCTTCTATCTTCCTTCCCCAGGTCTTTGTGGTTGGATCCAGCGTCTATCTTCCTTCCCCGGGTCTTCGTTCACTCCCGTATGGATGAACTTGATGTCGTGTCTCGTCTTACACGACCTGGCCCCTCCGTGGTTATGTCCGGCGTGTGTCTTCCTTCCCCCGGTCTTCTTCCCTCGGGTGGTATGGACTTCTCGTCGTCGTCGTGTCTCGTCTTACACGACTAGGCCCCTCCAAGCGTTGGTAACGGTCAATGGATGCGGACGGCCTGGGCACGACAGTACTATCACAGTACAAAGGCTTCTACGGCACCGGCCCGTCTCTCTGTAACATCGCAGGACTATTCAACTGCACGGCTCACCACAGCAGCAGACGGCCCCCCTCGTAGGAATACACCCCCAGGCTTCAGCGACACCGCTCACGGCGATTCACTCCGCGGCCCCGCTCCAAGGACGAATCATCAAGGCTAGAGTTCACGGCTACACGGTCCACATAGGATCGGACATCGATAACACACGGTGGATGGGTAGGCACCTGGTCTAGTAACACTCTTCCTTTACTACTGTATGGGCACCTGGTATAGGAACCCTCTCTCTATACTACTGTATGGTCAACTGGTATAGGAACCCTCTCTCTATACTACTGTATGGTCACCCGGTCCATGAACCCTCTCTCTATACTACTGTATGGTCATCCGCAATAGATGGGCATCTGGTCAAGGATTCCCCCTTTATATACTACTGTGCGAGACAGTATTAATCTATGATTGGCCGTGAATTACTCAATGTATGTACAGGGTGGTGAGAGACTGTATGCTTATGGAGGCGTGAATGGATAATCGTTTATGGTACGATTTACTGGGTACGTGTATATATATCAAGCTCTAGACTGTAGCTTGTGAGTGTTAGCGTGAATGTATTTCAACCCGTAGGTTGTGTGTTTAAGTACGTGTGTGCATGGATAATTGTTTAGGTAGGAACTGTGTATGATTTGGTTGAGCTGTACCCTCTTCACAGAGACGAGCGTCTCCTACCGGATACAGCTTTATTGATACCGTAAATCACAGGGCCGTACATGCACGACTGTTCGATACGGTCGAGTCACGTAGAGATGCGGCTAAGGTATGGCCATGCTATCAACACTAACGCCGTTAGTTAATTCCCAGAGCTAAACCTGCACGTCTGTGCGGTACGGACGAGGATCAGGTAGAGATAGGAATAACCATTGACGATAAGTCACACAACTGTGCGTTACGGTTGAGATAGGTAGAGATCGGAGTAAAGTAAACACAGCCCGGACGTGTGAATGTAAGTGAGTGTAAATGTAGGCAATGATGCTATAGGATTCGGCGGCGGCACTTCTTCAATTCGGCGGCCTGGTCCCGGCCCCCGGCGGCGGCACAAATTCGGCGGCCTGATCACGGCCCTTCTCCGGCCCGGCAATGTATAGGATTTCTTCTCCCCAATAAATTGTGCGTGTTCTCACCTCGAAGTTTCTGCTGGTCTGCCTCGTTTCCGCGGGAGCCTAATTTATATAGGGCTACCACTCTTCTGTGGATAAAGGTAGAAACAGAACGTTCTCCTGCAGATAAAGGTAGAAACAAGTCGACGATGCCAGCGCCCTCTTTATTGTCAAATTAACACACTTTCCCCCGATCAGTTTATCTGGACTTCGCTGGATAAATATGGCTATGGAGGAACAAACCATAATTCATAACGGACGTAACTGGTAAATCTCAGCTTCCAACTCTCTCTAGTTAATTCATACGACGACCGCAAAGTTCACTATCCCTCATCTGCATTTTCCCAATGTTGACTTCCGGATTCCTGACTGACGTCATCTACAGCGAAGCAAGCGAGCTCACCAGCGTTCCTTTTCACCGTCCCGACTGATCGTTTGAGATAACTTCACCGGGATTTCGAGGCATTGTCTGTCTCCCGGACTATTGTAGTTCATTCTAGGAAAATTACAGCGTTGAATTCCAACAGGTAAGTGAACCGCACACGTAAACACAATGTCACTTTCGATTTCACATATAGTCACATGTCAAAACACCAGCTATGATTTATTAAAGGGGATCCCAAGGGGTCGTTGTCATTCTGCACTTTCGTTACACTACGACAATACTTTCACTATTTCTCACTTGAAGTATCATTATTTCTACAGTTCAGAAAATCGGCGTGAAGACAGATTACATGTAGATGTCGACGGTTGAGAATGAGTTAAAAAATGTGAAATTGCGGATTTACTTTCCTTTGACCGCATCACTCGTTGGCTGGCCTAATCACACTCATAAGCTGACCAGATGGCTCTGCGCAGTTATTGGGTCAGGGGTCAGCCGGATATAGTGCATGTCCCAGTGTTGGCAAGCAGCCAAATTTGCTGTACGACAACAGAGTCTGGGAATAGGGCTTCGCCCTGTTCCAGACAAATATGGAGAGTAGTTCATCAACAATGATAGGTAAGAGTAGCCTCTTACGTGAACTAGCATCGCCGCATTGAACGTGGATATAACTAATGCGTCCACATTAGACTTAAAAGCCACGTTATACAGATCCACCAGTAAAAGCAGTTCAGAAGTGCAACTGGTTGCTAACTGTGAGTACGACAGCATGCTCGACACAGTATATGAGAGGCAATGGTTACCCCCTATCGTGTGACATCTTCAAGAGTAAAAGACTGGTTGCCAGTTAGCACGATCAAGATCTTGACTGGAACCTTATTGCCTTGACTTGTAAATATGGGCAAATTCCAGTTCCGGATCAGCGACCTTAAAGTCATACGCTAAATCATGGATGTCGTACACTGGAGGTAGACTTCTCCACCAGAAGTGGATCCGAAACCGAAATCGACCTAAAGAGTGCACGCCTATCCGTTCTCGTAAAACGTATTAGACTGGTCTAAAACCGCCCCAAGAACGGAACATAATCCATGAATAGCGTGTGACACAGGTAATGACGACGTCTGCCTGGTTGCCGTGGACGTAGCCTCTGCCATGGCGAGAGGGCGTCGGAGGCTGGGGTCGTGTCCTATCCGGATATATCTCGTAAAGAGCATGTAAAACCTCGGAAAATGAATGCCGCTCAGGATTCTGATTAATGTCAGAAACCGAATAGAGCGTCGATGCACGATCCCATGACACCTCATCGATAGGTCAGCTTACAGAACGAGCGAATGTGATGCCCACACCGGAAACTGCGCAAGGACCTCAAGTGGAACGTGCGCAAAACCAGAAGTGGACGCCAAAAGTTGTCGGAACTGGTCTATTTCACCAAAACCCGAAACTTCCGCATTAACCCGAGGGCTAAGCTAAAGGAGACCCGAACACAAACGGAACCAAATGAACTAGGCCACTGTAGATCCGATTGTACCGGAAGTCTCCCCCACCGGGAGTTGTCGCAGCGGGCCTTATAACGGGGCCGGAAAGACAAAATGTCCTTACCGAAACCCCAGAAGTTGCCAAACCGGAACCCGCAGGAAACCGGAAATGGCTGCCGTAAGTGGTTTATGAGCCTCACATACTGGCAGACACATTTTTACAATTTTAAATGATAAATAAAACAGGACATATAATTAAAGTGTTGTGATGACCGATGTAAGCCAAATAAAATCAATTTAAGGAAGATTTTACTCTGTGCTGTGAGTAGAGTATACAGATTGTTTGAGTATTTATGAATATGCAAGGCATACTTTACGTTTTGTGAACGTGAGAAATTCCAGAAATATAGTCATTTTTTCAAGATGTGGAAAACCCTGTCTTTTTGTATTTTTCTCTCTGATTCGGATATCATGGCAATGAGAAATCAATTACCTGTTTAATCTGTGCTTGTAGCAGTAATTTTAACAATAATCTCATCCCAGTGCACAAAACGATATCTTAGCAACTGTTTTAAAAATCTGTACTTTGTAATTTTTATACGGTCCCCAGGTGACGTCACATTTATCCATGAATACATTTTCTGATATCACGTTGTAAAACTATTATTTCAGACCAATGTACAGAAAGAATTTAATTGATTCGTTCATTTTTAACAAAACATCAATGATCTCGCATCCCAACCCTATAATTTTGAAAAAATCAACTACCCACCCCCGACTTTTGAATCGGGATAACTCGGCAACCAATCATTTTTTCAGCTTGGCACAATATCAGAAAATGACCGCAAGTTATCCTTCTTTCAGTGTGCGAAGTCTCTTGCTGGTATCAAAAAATGAACAATTCCATCAATATTTGGAGCTATGCCGCTGGACTATTGTCAACTCACAGTCAGAATTGTCCGGAACCAAAGTCAAATTTACCACGGACAAAATCTACAGCAATCAGTGGTGTTGGCGAAGGCAAAGCTCATTACCAACAATAGTTCCAAGTAAAAGTTTCGTACACGAGTGAATAACCACACAATATAACGTAATTATTTTCAGAACACTTAATTGAGAATACAAGAATAACTAATTTCCATCGAATTCCTCAGGATGGCATGAATTTATGAATGTCAATTTGACCCAGTTTCCTTCGCCTAACACAACATGGCCGCACCGAGTGGCAGGCCAGACAAACACAGTTCTGACGCCTCGCGAATGTTGTGTCAGAAGATTATAATACACAATGGATTTACGCTATGGTGATATATAAAATGCAGGCAATGTCCGGAAACTCCAGTCTCTGTCCCAGGTAAGTATATCCCGTCGAAAGTACCTCAACACAAACTTATTCAGGGTTGTCAGACACGTTGGCCACTTCCGGTATGGGATGCCCTGGCACAAAACATTCCAGCTCCTAAATTCATTGTAAAATATATAACAACACGTAGGCCCTTCCCTGTATGGGACGCCTAGTCCAAATGGTAAATCCCAAATCCAGAATGACAGTGAAACACCTGGGACAACGATTGGTAAACTTTGCAACAGTGAAAATATTTAGACACAAAAAAAAAAATGCATATAGGTCCACGTATATCACAATATGTTGCACATTCTCAGCATATTGCTGGGGGAAGCCAAGGGGTTTTGTGAGTCTCACCCTCATGTTTCATCCAGGTTACTATTCAAACATATCAGTGAAGTGCTTTGAATCCTCCATGGTAGATACTTAGCACCGGCTCAAGGGGAATTAGATACGCTAGCTCGGGAGCTCTGATGACCGATCAGCTCAAACAACTCATCTGATGTTTATGGATGAGCATCATGGACGTCTGATGGAGTAAACGTCTTAACATGGGGTAACTTGGTAAATGCAAGAAACATAGAAAAACTAAACTGTAATGTCCGACGTTGTACGGCTTAAATTTCCCAACGAAGCAATGAACCTACATTTTTTTGTCGAGTAACAGGAGAGAGAGAAAATTAAGGTTTAATGTCGCGTTCAGCAATATTTCAGCTCTATAGCGACGATCAAACAAACATGTACAGAGGGCGGGCCTCGGGGACTAACAGTCCACCAGCAGAATCCTACCATATACAGGTAATAAAGTGGAGCGATATGCAAGAGGCGGAAAATCTGACGACGTCTGGTGATTAAAAAGCAACCATATGACTCTACAGGAAAGTACTCGTCGACATCTAACATTCAGACCCGAGAATACGGTGGATTCTCGGACGTAGCCGTAGTACCTCAGCCGCGCATTTATTGAAGCTGTTCGTGTGGAGACTATGAAGTATTCACACGGCCCCTAGCACCGGCTTAAGCGGAATTAGATACGCTAGCTCGGGAGCTATCCTTTCTTTAAATAGATAATTTGATGCATATTTAAACCTGTTATCAAAGGTTTAAAAACCTATCCTATTATAGATATAAGCTGGAGTGAAAGATTACGAACCACAATTGTACACCGGGAATTATGCGTCAATGCACATGTCATATCGCCGGCGTGAAATTAATGTCTAGGAATAAAAGTAGAACAGGGAGATTGCGGATATACCTCAAAATGGCAAACGAGATGTGTCTGTCCATCCGATTGGCTATCTCTTACCTTCAGTTCAGTGCAAACAAGACAAACCGTATTTTTATTATATTTATTTGCTGCACTCAAAATTATGCCAAGATCTGCATGACCAACATACATTTCTTCCCATTATGGGACCACAAAGATTATATCTTATCTAATGTATGGGCATATTTGAAAGCCATAAACAACAGAAGAGATCATTCGCAACTCAGATGATAAAATTAATGCAAACATTTGTAAAACACATACTTTCCCGGCCAACAGCTAAAACTTTACAATGGCTATATGTAGATGCTTTTGTTTGGAAATGTAATGCTAAATATAATTTATCAAGCAGGATCATCAAGCCTCCCCCCTCATTTGTATATCATAAATCCCTCTTGAAATGCAGACCAAATTTATCTTACCAAAAGCAGAGTTCAAAGTCTGCCTGCATGATCCCCACATATGTCCCAAACTATAAACACGAATAAATCTCTCCCCACTTTGAACTTAAACTATGAAACATAAAAAAAATATTGCCCCACTTTATCCCCACATCTGACTAGAAATTCCTTCGCTGTTGTCAATTCAGCCCTGCATCATCCCCACATTTGTCTCAGACTCTTTTCTGAGGATAGCTTGCCCTGCACCATCCCCACATTGGACTTTGTGAACGTTGAAAAGGGTCTGCCCTACAGAATCGCCACACACGCCTCAGTCTATAAATACCGAAAAACATTCGCCCCACATCAACCCCACTTTGGACTTCGAATATAAACACAGATAAAAGTGTGCCCTACATAATCCCTACTTGAACATTTAAATTTTCGAATCTGCCGACTATTTGCCAGACATAACCCCCACATTTGCCCCACACAATCCCCACATTTATCTCTAATTCCCACATCAGCACTACAATAGCCCCTCAAAGAAAGTTCGAAATCGGGCATTGTCCCAAACAATCCCCACATGCCCACCTATACCCCACAATATCAAAACACAATCCCCACATTATAGTTTGTAAGGGTAGTTTGTGTATTCTGGCATGGTGAGTATAGTAGTATATAAAGAGGATTTAAACCCCTATTTTGCCGGGGGAAATAACTCTTGCATCCGCCAGGGGGCGCCATTTCCAGGTTAAAGTATAGGAAGCGGCCATTCACGGCCTTTGACCTCTGGGCCGCAAGGCCGCTATAGTTCCGGTCTCTATTTGGCGTGTATTCCTCCGCGGTGATGTGGTTTGGAGGGAAGCCTCCGCGGACAGAAAATAGTCCCACGGGATAAAATGCATGGAATGCATGTATGCACCCTGGGATGTACTTACTGTACATGTAAGTACTAGGGTCCTAGTGGGAATTGAACCCGGGTCGCTTTATCTAGAGGCCGACGCTCTACCATTAGGCCACGAGTTACAGGCTGCAGATCACGGTTGAAAATAGCATATATATGTCTACTATATGGCCCATACTGGCCCACTGGCCAATGTTGAACCTAATGGGAAATTTACTCCTCGTCATTGCAGTATGGGTTGTTTGGTCTTGGTTTTCACATCTCAACACCTAGAGCACGACGAGCGGGGTCTCGAAGCGATTGGTTGAATTTTTTTGAAAAGTCACTATGCGCAGGCGTAGTGGATAAATAGCGCTGGGTGGACGTTTTGGGGACTGGGTGAGCCCCTAGTGGGCCGATGGGGTCGAGTGAGGTATCAATATGAAGCATACGTGAGGGAGCATCCGACGGGCTGGGCGTAACGTGGAACCTACGTCATTCTGCGCATGCGCAGTAGACAAAATGGACCACTAGTGGGCCGATTGGGTCGAGTGAGGTATCAATGTGAAGCATACGGGAGGGAGCATACGACTTGACTAATGTGTCGATCGTGTTCAACATTCTGAGCATGCTCAGACAGGAATTGTGGGAAAAGGGTATGGAAATAGACGTTTTGGGGTCTAGTTGGGCCACTAGTGGACCCATTGGATCGAGTGAGGTATCAATATGAAGCATACGTGAGGAAGCATCCGACTTGGCTAGTGCGTGGTTCGTCTTCAACATTCTGCGCATGCGCCGACAGGGAATTGTGGCAAAAGGGTTTGGCAATAGACGTTTTGGGGTCTAGGTGGGCCACTAATGGTCCGATTGTATCGAGTGAGGTATCAATGTGAAGCATACGTGAGGGAGCAGCCGCGTGGACTAGTGTGTCGTTCGTTTTCAACATCCTGCGCATGCGC
The DNA here is from genome assembly GCA_036873755.1 of Hanleya hanleyi. Lineage (NCBI taxonomy): Eukaryota > Metazoa > Mollusca > Polyplacophora > Lepidopleurida > Hanleyidae > Hanleya > Hanleya hanleyi. The sequence continues at coordinate 53,817 of JAVTVY010021217.1, read as the reverse complement.
AGACAGGGAATTGTGGGAAAAGGGTATGGAAATAGACGTTTGGGGGTCTAGGTGGATCACTAGTGGGCCGATTGGATCGAGTGAGGTATCAATGTGAAACATACGCGAGGGAGCATCCGCCTGGACTAGTGTGTCGTTCGTTCAACATCCTGCGCATGCGCATGCGCAGACAGGGAATTGTGGGAAAAGGGTATGGAAATGGACGTTTTGGGGTCGAGGTGAGCCCCTAGTGGTCCCATGGTGTCATATGAGGTCTTATGTTGAAGCTCTCGTGGAGGAGCACCCGACTGGACTAATGTATCGTCCGTTTTCAATGCTGCGCGCATGCGCAGTCTGAACGTAGTATAGAAAACGGGCATTTTGGGAGTACGTTGGGGGTGTGTTTGGGATAGAGATGGACACCTATTGGTCCAAATGGGTCGTGGGAGGTGTCAAAGTGAAGGTTTTGTGGGGTAGAGTCAGAATGGCATGTTTTTTATTGCAAGTCGCGTCAATCTGCGCATGCGCAGTTGCGTATAGTAAGTAAAGTGGACATTTTGAGTGTGCGTGGGGGTGTGTTTGGGATAGAGATGGACCACTATTGGTCCGAATGCGTCGTGGGAGGTGTCATGTTGTAGCTGTCGAGGTGTAGACCCCGATTTAAGGGATGTTCACGTCATCTGTGACGTCATTGGTGACGTCATCAGTAGGAATAGTAGCCAAAGTGGACATTTGAAGGTGTGAAGGAAGGTGTTTGGAGTAGAGATGGACCATCTGCGGTCCGAATGCGTCGTGTGAGGTGTCATCTTGTAGCAACGCTCACCAACGCCAAGCTTAACGATTCAACGCTCTGGTGAAATAACTCAGAAGCTCTGATTTTCTAGATATTCCATGGAATTGTCACTAATTCTTCGAAATGCAGTGACGCCCGTCAACGCCCATCGTTACGCCTTAACGCTCTAACATAACGCCTTGACGCCATGATATAGACCGGGGAGAGAACAACAACAACAACAACAAGAAAGACACACGAGAGAACAACAACAACAACAACAAGTTTTGATATAGTTTATTCTCCCCAATGTTACATCATGCCCACGCTGGTGGAGCCGCGTTTGGTATGTTTACAATTCAAGAAGATTCTTGTCCAATCAGAGGCCGCTCTTTGTATCTGTCATATGCGTTCTTGCCCGTTAGATGTATTCTCGGCTGTATTCAGAAGTCGCCATTTCAGAAAGTTCCATCTTCGGCCATGTTCGCCCTGAACCGTTTGTTCTAATCGTCATCGGACAGGCCAGGATACCGTTGAGGCAACATATCCTCAGATAGTTGTTTGCGCATTTTGAGTATCTATCAGTGCATGGGTGAATACATTCATTCGATGGGAAGATTCCGTAATTTGGTCACGAAAAACGCGATATTGGTCATCCTCTCATAGGTGTTCATAGGCCCATCCCAGGACATCCAAATGGACCACTTGGTCCAGCATCGTCTCTAGCGACGCCCGGTTAATGATGGTAAATGGTTGGGCGTACACTTGGTTGTTACTGCTCGGGTAAAAGTATCGGACTTGGTCTGTCTCCTTATGCTGCAGCACATAACTAAACGCCAGATTTAATTTGAAGGACGTAGCTTGGTCATTGAAGATGGCTTCCACGTAGGTGCGTAGACGGGTGAGGTCGGTCAGTCGGAAATTGTAGATATCTTGAATAGGGCGATGACGGAGGAAACAGTGCCGTATCATGGGCCATTGGCGCCGATAGATATCACTCACTGCATGCGCGTCCTGTAAGAAATCGCTAGGAACATCCACTGCATCTTCCAGAAAATGTTCGATGTGTGTATGCATGTATGTGTGCGTGTGTGTATGCGTATGTATGTGTGTGTGTGTGTGTGTGCGTGTGGGTGTATGCGTGTGTGTGCGTGTGCGTGCGTGTGTATACATGTGTGTATACGTCTGTGTGTATGTGTGTGTGTGTGCGCGTCGCCGTGTGCCATGATACAGACAGATGAGAGAAAGAGATCAACACGTTCACAAGTGTTTCTATAGTCCGGAAGTTACCTTTGACCTCTGCGCTGCTTGAGAGTGACGTCATCGTACGCAGACACACACACACATATACATGTGAAAGGTGTCAACCGGGGACGCCTGCCACAACCCCTCTAAATGGGGACTTTGTTAATAAGGTACCAAGAGAGAAATGAACCTCAGATTCCAATAAAGGCAATCATAGAGACGCCCACTGGACCTTTGGATCCATCAAATTCTGAGATTTGGCAAAAGTGTTCAAGCTAGTCAAAGTGGGGACGCACACATTTCACACTCGCTGTGAAAGATGCTGCTAAAATGGGGACGCACTTCCGTCAAGTGTAGACTATCCAAGTGGGGACAAATGTTTAAAACCAACCAAATGGGGACATCATCAATAAATTTATTATTGCAAATGATATGTAGGCTAAATAGGGACATGTCAAGTGAACATATAACCAATTCTATCACACTTTGCTGTTTTATTACTACATGTAACGTTGAACACGTTTCATGGACGTCGCTGGACGCAGCCAGTTTCGAACTGGGGTGACCCAGATCATAATAAACAAAACATTTGTCGATGTTATTGCAAAAAAGTAAATAAAATCGGATGTCCAATTCGCCACAATCTATATACATCTTTGTCAAATTATAGGTATATCATAAAATAAGGTCATTACATGAGGTAGCAGGACATCAGTAGAACCCATAAAAAGATACCAGAAAGATTGAGAGATAATTAGCCATTTCTGAAATTTTCGATTTATTCAAATTTTGCGAAAATTATGCATCGATACTGGTATTCGGAAACAAACATGGTGAATAATTTGCTTCACCGGAAGTGTGCGCGTCTGTCTTCAAATACGCGCGAGTGTTCCTTTCACGGCGAGCGTAGGAACTTAGCTGTTTTCTAAGCAAGCTCGGCAGGGATGGCATTTAGGTGTCTAGGATTAAAGAGCCTAAAACGAGGGAATATTCCATGCCGCCGTTTACGTGGAATGTTCCCAGATGAAGTACGAATGGACTGTCAAAAGAAGGTAGTGATTTCTTTACTAATTTACGAACAATACCCAGTCGACTAAAATCGCGCGCCACAATACGTAATTGAACGGGCATCTCTGCAACTGCATCTCGTTGTTGTTTCAGGCGATTTGTGGATACTAGGCTGAAGTTTCTGGTACAGGTCATCAATTTTGATTGAGGAAATATATATATGTGTTTGGAATTGACAGTAAGAATGCATTCGCATTGTTGCAGGCAGGATACAATTTCCGCCCCCAATTAGCATGCTGTTTGAAGTATGTTGATGTACACGAAGAAATAAGTATTGAGCGACATATATTCAGTGCCCAGATAGAGCGGACTCATACAGAAAACCATAGACTTTCAATAGTTTATCTTTTAGCAATTGTTTGGATAACGGCGCATAACGATGAAAGTTCACACTCGATCTAAGGCTCTCGCAATCTTGACAAATTAAACTTTCCAGAAAATGTGTAGTATATGCCACATCACGATACAGCGAAATAATACTTTTGGGGGACGTCATGGAAAGACCGTGACATTGTACCCACAATGTCTAGTTGTCGTTGTTGTTTTCCGTCTACCACTTTATCGAATGACAACGTTGAAGTATCAACAACTGAGTAATAAACTATTCCTCAAGGAAGATTGTTGTTGTTGCTGTTGTCTTCTGGCATTTTCTTCTGATTTGCAGGAACATGGGGACAAACAAAATATCTGACTAGGTACGGTACGCCTATTGTTTCGTTTTCGGTTTATGTCCATCAAACAAGTGTTTCAAAGTAAATCAGAAAATTCAACTCACGTTCCGTACAATATTGCCCGCAGTCGAATCGTGTATTGTTCTTTCTTCAGTCTCGTTTTATCTCTCTTCGTTCGTTGTCACGTGACTAACTAATTCATGCGCAAACGGGGACCTGTGTGTATTGAGCAGATTTTTTCTCCACGGAGCGGGAAACACACGCATACACCTCGCGCTTGAATTTTGCTGCCTAAATGTGGACGTATACCGTATTTACCTCATTTCACTAGAGAGTTCCAAAAACAGGCTTGGCTGCACGTTTCAAGCCTTAAGTCAAACGGGGACGTCCCCGTTTGGAGGGGGTCCCCATTTGAAAGGTGTGTATTCATGTCAATGTCCCCATTTGACACCTTTCACAAACACACATACACACACACACCCCCACACACACACATACATGGTGCACCCTGTATCCTATAGCCCGGGGCATAGGGTGCACCAGGAATGTGTGTGTGTGTGCCCGCGTAAGATGACGTTACACACACGCACACACACACACGCACACACCAACGCAAGCACACACACACACACACACACACATACACACACAGTTGCATAAACAGACATGCATACACACAATATGTCTGACTATTCACATGCAGGACATGAGAGCTTCTGAACTTGGGCCTGATAGAAGTCCGGGATGGTGGAACATTCGAGAACATCCGGGAACTTTTACATTCCCTATTACATCCGGGTTCTTGTCGCTGACGTCCGCGCCTACATTCGGGTGCTTCTATGTTGGCCTAAAAGAGCCAGAATGTTTACGGCCTTCATCATTTCCAGATCCACAGCCGATATGTTCTCTTGCAGAACTTGCCAGAAGCCGTTTACTTATCTAGATAATTTACGACGCCACGAGGCCTCCACAACGATGCACGGTATAACCTGCGCACGGTCATTCAACCGGGAGGATCATTTACTGCGCCACGAACGCTCATTCCACGAGGGCGCGACGGAACAATGCAATGAATGTGGTCAACTCTTCAAACGACCCAGTCAGTTAAGACGGCATCAGCGTTTGATTCGTGGTCCGTCACCACGGTATGAACGACAATTTCCCACTAAAGAGGCACCCAAGAGGGTCAGACCCAGTGAAGGTGAGCCCGGGGAGACGAATGCCACTGGTGATGCGACCACGGAGATCCCGCCTATACCCACAGTTCAGAAGAGCCTAGATAGCGAGCCAGTCCCTAGCATTACTGTTCCCAGTCATACGCCTGACGACGTCGAACCTTTTCTGGAAGATGCAGTGGATGTTCCTAGCGATTTGTTACAGGACGCCCATCCAGTGAGTGATATCTATCGGCGTCATTGGCCCATGATACGGCACTGTTTCCTCCGTCATCGCCCTATTCAAGATATCTACAATTTTCGACTGACCGACCTCACTCGTCTACGCAGCTACGTGGAAGCCATCTTCAATGAGCAAGCTACGTCCTTCAATTAAATCTGGCGTTTGGTTATGTGCTGCAGCATAAGGAGACAGACCAAGTCCGATACTTTTACCCGAGCAGTAACAACCAAGTGTACGACCAACCGTTTACCATCGTCGCTAGAGACGATGCTGGGCCAAGTGGACCATTTGAATTCTTGAGATGGGCCTATGAACCCCGCCCCAACATGCAATGGGTCGTAGAGAGGATGACCAATGTCGCGTTTTTCGTGACCAAATTACGGAATCTTCCCACCGAATGAATGTATTCACCCATGCACTGATAGATACTCAGAATGCGCAAACAACTATCTGAGGATATGTTGCCTCAACGGTATCCTGGCCTGCCCGATGACGATTAGAACAAACGGTTCAGGGCGAACATGGCCGAAGATGGAACTTTCTGAAATGGCGACTTCTGAATACAGCCGAGAATACATCTAACGGACAAGAACGCATATGACAGATACAAAGGGCGGCCTCTGATTGGACAAGAGTCTTCTTGAATTGTAAACATACCCAACGCGGCTCCCCCAGCGTGGGTATGATGCAACATTGGGAAGAATAAACTATATGAAAACTTCTTCTTGTTGTTGTTGTTCTCTCATGTGTCATCCTTGTTGTTGTTGTTGTTCTCTCTCCGGTCTATGTCATGGCGTCAAGGCGTAACGACGGGCGTCACTGCATTTCGAAGAATTAGTGACAATTCCATGGAATATCTAGAAAATCAGAGATTCTGAGCTATTTCACCAGGGCGTTGAAGAGTTAAGCTTGGCGTTGGCGAGCGTTGCTACAAGATGACACCTCACACTACGCATTCGGACCGCAGTACTCCTACTGATGACGTCACCAATGACGTCACAGATGACGTGGACTTACCTCCAATCTGGGTCTATACCCCGACAGCTACAACATGACACCTCCCACGACGCATTTGGACCAATATTGGTCCATCTCTATCCTAAACACACCCCCACGCACCCTCAAAATGTCCACTTTACTTACTACACCCAACTGCGAATAAAAACACGCCATTCTAACTCTACCCCACAAAAGCTTCACTTTGACACCTCCCACGACCCATTTGGACGAATAGGTGTCCATCTCTACCCCCAAACACGCCCCCCACGTACCCCCAAAATACCCGATTTCTATAATACGGCCAGACTTCGCATGCGCACAACATTGAAAACGGACGATACATCAGTCCAGTCGGGTGCTCCTCCACGAGAGCTTCACAATAAGACCTCATACGACACCATAGGACCACTAGGGGCTCACCTCGACCCCAAAACGTCCATTTCCATACCCTTTTCCCACAATTCCCTGTCTGCGCAAGCGCAGAATGTTGAAAACGGACGACACTCTAGTCCAAGCGGATGCTCCCTCACGTATGCTTCACATTGATACCTCACTCGATCCAATCGGCCCACTGGTGGTCCACCTAGACCCCAAAACGTCTATTTCCATACCCTTTTGCCACAATTCCCTGTCTGCGCATGCGCAGAATGTTGAAAACGAACGACACACTAGTCAAGTCGGATGCTCCCTCACGTATGCTTCACATTGATTCCTCACTCGACTCCATCGGCCCACTAGTGGTCCACCTAGACCCCAAAACGTCTATTTCCACACCCTGTTCCCACAATTCCCTGTCGACGCATGCGCAGAATGTTGAAAACGAACAACGCACTAGTCATGTCGGATGCCCCTTCACGTATACTTCACATTGATACCTCACTTGGTCCAATCGGTCCACTAGTGGCCCACCTATGCCCCAAAACATCTATTTCCAAAATCTTTTCGCACAATTCCCTGTTTGCGCATGCGCAGAATGTTGGAAACGAACGACACATTAGTCAAGTCGGCTACTCCCTCATGTATACTTCACATTGATACCTCACTCGAACCAATCGGCTCACTAGTGACCCACCTAGACTCCAAAACGTCTATTTCCATACACTTTGTCTACTGCGCATGCACAGAATGACGTCAGTTCCACGTGACGCTCATCCCTTCGGATGCTCCCTCACGTATGCTTCATATTGATACCTCACTCGACCCCATCGGCCCATTAGGGGCTCACCCAGACCCCAAAACGTCCACCCAACGCTATCTACCCACTACGCATGCGCATAGTGAATTTAAAAAAAATAATCAACCAATCGCTTCGGGACCCCGCTCATTGTGTTCTAGGTGTTGAGATGCGAAAAACAAGACCAAACAACCCATACTGCAATGACCAGGAGTAAATTTACCATTAGGTTCACCATTGGCCAGTCGGCCAGTATGGGCCATATAGTAGACATATGCTATTTTCAACCTTGGTCTGCAGCCTGTAACTTGTGGTCTAATGGTAGAGCGTCGGCCTCTAGATAAAGCGACCCGGGTTCAATTCCCACTAGGACCCTAGTACTTACATGTACAGTAAGTACATCCCAGGGTCCATACATGCATTCCATGCATTTTTCCCCGTGGGACTATTTTCCCCAAAACAGCATCACCGCGGGGGAATACACGCCAAATAGAGACCGGAACTATAGCGGCCTTGCGGCCCAGAGGTCAAAGGCCGTGAATGGCCGCTTCCTATACTTTAACCTGGAAATGGCGCCCCCTGGCGGATGCAAGAGTTATCTCCCCCGGCAAAATAGGGGTTTAAATCCTCAAAAGTAAAAATCGGTTATACATTCGGGACAAGAGGCTGATCCATCTTTAGGAGCATGAGAATACTGTACACGTGTAATATCACCTGAAAACAGCAATTTCTCTAAAAATAATCCAATTCGCATGATCTTGAGTTAAAGTCACACGAAAACAAACTATATCAAGTGGTATGACTTTGGGAAAGTTCTCCACACGTATGCTACCGCCAGTAAAATTGCCTAAAGTAATAAAGTTGGCGCACTCAGCATTATCTTGAGTCCTATTTATTAAAGTCACTGAGGCTTCCAAAATTCCATCTACAATGATATCGCCCCTGTGCGATTCCGAACCCGAATCTATTATGATTTTGGACAGTTTTTCGGGACGGTCGAATACTAGAAGCAGGTAGTCTCCCTTTGTCGCGTTTCGCGCCCAAAAGTACCCGTCATCCAAACTGTAGGCAAAGTTTTGGCCAAAGTTTTGGCCAAACTGTTCGTCGTACATGTCGTATGTTCGCAAGTTGGTGTAAATGGTAGCGGGTGGATTGTCACCGTGATACATTTTCACCGAGTTGTCAACAAAGCTGTCTTTTAAAGTCTGTACTTTCTTTGGAAGCGATGAATGATAACCCATATGCTGGAACAGAGACGGGATCCTGAGGCGTCGATGGATCTGCGTTAAAAATATGTGGAAATATGGGAATAAGAAATCCCCCGGCCGCTCGTCGTAAAATACCATTAGCATCTTTGCAAGCTTGTCCAAATCGTAAGAATGGAAGAGCTTCCCGATGTAGCCTAGAGTGGAGAATTCTAGGCAGGTCCAGGGAGATTTCTGAGCGTCTATGTAGTGCTTTATTGCGGTTACGAACTGCTGGACAGGCACGATATCGTCTTCGATTTGCATATAATAGGTGGACACATTCACGCTATATTTGAACATATATGCATAGTCGTAGTTTTGCTTCGATCGCCATTTCACCATATCTTCAGCTTGATTGTAATTTCGTTTGAGATTCTCTAGTCTCGGATAGAAGCATTTGGGCGCCTGGATGACGTGAATGAAGCCCTGCTCGATGTAGTATTCGTATTTGTCTTGGAGCACTCTTGCCATCCCGTCCTTGACGGCCTGATCGAAATCCGCCAAAAAGATAACCAGAACGATTTCTCTTTTCTCTTCCACCGTGGTACTGTTTATGAGTGAGTCCAGTGTGTTCGTTAGATAGCTGCCATTCTGTCTCCGGATGGTAGGAATCCCGATGGTGAGAAATCCTTCAAGAAGAAGAAGGAAAAAAAAGTATTAACACAAAAATAGAAAGCAGGCTTTACTTTAGGAGCAGTTTGACCATCATATGTTATACATCTCCATGGTATTCAATTGAACCGTTACAATCAAAGCTTGATTGAATCACACCATACTCTAAACAAGAAATATCTTCAAAAAAATTACGGGCGACTGAGGTCGAATGGGGAATATCCCAGATGCTTAATCTGCAAAAAGTATTCTTTGAAGTATTTATAATTGCGCGGAAATAATTGGCAGATCAGATTTCACAGGTGTAACCATTTGTATTTATCCACCATCCGTTGCTGTTTCTTCCACAATGGACTGTGAACTGTCATTGTCAACGTGTATCATTGTCAACAATGAAGGCAAATGAGGTCCCCACCCTTGGATACGATATATCGAGTATTACCCGGTTCCTGTGTGATGAGCCATACATCCGGAGCTTCTTAGTGGGGTGAGTTAAGGACGAAAATGGCCAGAATAGTTACTCGCCGAGCGAAAAGGTCGAAAATTCTTATTTCTGACCAGCGAAACCCTCATCAAGGAGCCTACTCATCGACCGATATGGTCAGATTTTTTTTACTTTTTCAGTATTTCACTGATGTTTTTACCCACCTGTAGCATAATAGTGGCTGGCTGGTAAAGTTTACGGCATGTTTGTTAGTGATCCAGTATTTCTTCAAGATCCCTCTTAGCCGTTTCGTGTATGGATTGAAGGTCGTTATGTAACGCATACGTCATTTCAGTACAGACTTATTCTGTATACCCTCGTTCCTCTTGAGGTATTTGTTTCTGTCAGCAAAATTTGCTGAACGAAAGCACGAGTCAATTTCCGAGGTAGAGTATCCTCTCTTTTTAAGCTTTTGCTTGAAGTATTCTGACTTGTCTATGTAGTCTGCAATATTATTTGCAGTTTCGTATATATCTTTTCAATTCTCCCGTAATGAAAGATTTGAAGTACGCCTCGGGGTGTGCTGATTTTCTGTGTAGGTATTGATAGGTTTCAGTTTGATTTGCGTGCCATTTCACATCCAGTATTGAGTCAGTCAAATATCTTTTTCCCTTGAAAACGGTAACGTCTAGATAATTCGCCTCGTTTTCAAATATTTCATACGTGAATTTCAATAGAGGATGTGCGTTATTAGCCATCTCAAAGAAACTCTCAGCTGCTTTATTTGCCTGTAGTAGTATGAAGCCATCATCCCGAAAAAGTTTGTTTAATATAAAGCTACGACAATGCGGCATGCGACAATAGACAACGGTAACGACAACGGTAATGCGTTTTTGGTGTACACTTGACTACGGCGATAAGTATAAAAGCGTATGCGACATGAGAACATTTCTTACCGCAATGAACGACGACGACTTAAAAAGCGCGTGTGTTGCTGCTGTGACGTCATAAAACAGCACGACTTATGTCCGACAGCGGCAATAAATCGATCCCAAACCGATTCCAATAATAGACGGATAATCGTATCGTATTGCCGGATAGCCTTATCGCACTGTCGTAATTGTTACACATTCATGTGTACGGACCAATTCATTTTCCTACGATCGATTTTTTTTTGCCGTTGCCGTATTTTCGTTGCAGCATTGTCATTATCGGATAATCGTATACATGTGTACGTAGCTTAATCCTTTCTTTATGTGGGAATGTGGCAATTAGCTGATCGATATACTTGTATATCGCTATATCGCACAGTTCAGGGGAAGGGACTGCTCCCTGTGGTGCTCCGACAATTTGTCGTAAGTTTTTGTCGTGAAACCTGAATTCATTCTTTTCAAGAATCAGTCGTGCTATTTTAAGCAACAGATCGATGGGAGGTTTGGGGATATTATAATCCATGTTTTCGTAGGTAGTCATATCACTTCTGAGTGCTTCTCGGTTTTCATTGAATCCGAGGTTCGTGTATAACGAGGTAATGTCACACGTAATAAGTAACGTATCAGTTGGTATTTGACGTTTTTCAATCTCATTGATGAATTTTGAGGTATCGGGTAAGTAGGTTGCTTGTTCCCTCACTATGGGGATAAAGAAGAAATCCAGGTAGCGCCCTAGTTTTTGTCCTCCGCCACGAACTGGTGGGAGGACTTGGAAATGCTAGCCGTCCGTCCGTCCTTCCGTCCTTCCGTCCGTCCGTCCCACATCTTGTGAACGCGATATCTTGAGAACAATTCGACCAATTGACTTCAAATTTGAGAAGGTGTTCACATCAGTTAGACGGCCATTGGTATTGATTTTCACTGAGGTACGTAATCCTAGATGGCCGCCATCGACCATATTGGATTCTGTCCGTCCCACATCTTGTGAACGCGATATCTCAAGAATAATTCGACCAATCGACTTCAAACTTGAGAGTGTGCTTCACATCAGTTAGACGGGCATTGGTATTGATTTTCACTGAGGTAAGTAATCCAAGATGGCCGACATCGACCATATTGGATTCTGTTCGTCCCACATCTTGTGAACGCGATATCTCAAGAACAATTCAACCAATCGACTTTAAACTTGGGAAGGTTCTTCACATCAGTCAGACGGCCATTGGTATTGATTTGCACTGAGGTACGTAATCCAAGATGGCTGCCATTGACCATATTGGATTCCATCCGTCCCAGATCTTGTGAACGCGATATCTCGAGAACAATTCAACCAATCGACTTTAAACTTGGGAAGGTTCTTAACGTCAATCAAACGGCCATTGGTATTGATTTTCGCTCAGGTATGTAATCCAAGATGGCTGCCATTGACCATATTGGATTTTGTCCATCCCACATCTTTTGAACGCAATATCTCGAGAACAGTTCGACCAATCGACTTCAAACTTGAGAACGTGCTTCGCATCAGTTAGACGGCCATTGGTATTGATTTTCACTGAGGTACGTAATCCAAGATGGCTGCCATGGACAATATTGGATTCACTACGTTCCACATCTTGTAAACGCGATATCTCAAGAACAAATCAACCAATCGACTTCAAACTTGGGAAGGTTTTTCACATCAGTTAGACGGCATTTGGTATTGGTTTTCACTGAGGTACGTAACCCAAGATGGCTGCCATTGACCATATTGGATTCTGTCCATCCCACATCTTGTGAACGCGATATCTCGAGAACAGATCAACCAATCGACTCCAAACTTGAGAATGTGCTTCACATCAATTAGACGGCCATTGATATTGATTTTCACTGAGGTACGTGATCCAAGATGGCTGCCATTGACCATATTGGATTCCATCCGTCTCGGATCTTGTGAACGTGATATCTCAAGAACAATTTGACCAATCGACTTCAAACTCGAGAGGGTGCTTCACATCAGTTAGACAGCCATTGGTATTGATTTTCATTGAGGTAGTATGTAATCCAAGATGGCTGCCATTGACCATCTTGGATTTCACTCACCCATATTGTACCCATCTGTGTTGTGAACGCGATATCTTGATCTATTCCACCCATCGATTTATAAACCTCACCATCCACAAATCCATATACAAATACAGATTTACATTCCAGTGTTACACTACCCATTACTGCTTCCCAAACCTCCTCAAATTGTCTCAACAATTCCAGATAAACGTCTCTTTACACATACACATATCCACTTTCCAAGTTATATTTAAGGAGATATTGGAAGCGTATATGCTACATGCTCTCAAACAGGCTACTTGGCGGAGGACCTGCTAGCTACTCATCTTGTTCAGTAGGGGCCCCGCATTGAGAGATGATTGGTCTTACTGGGATTTTCAGGTCGACCGGTAGCTCGTTTTACAGGATCAAGTTTTTCAATTGCCTCTTCTCCCTTATGTATTTTTGGTAGGAAATATAATGTAGGCTTCCTGGTCGAAACTTTCAGCATAAATTTCAAAGTCTTCTGACTAAGAACTCCACTAACATTCGACCTAGCGACTGTCTGTAGTATCATTTTCTTAGTGTTTTCCATATTCATGGATTTTATTTCGGTACAATGTATACCATCGTACAGCTGTCTATGCGCTTCCACTATGTAGTCCTTTTTATTCAGAATTACGGTGGTATTGTTTTTATCAGCTCGTCCTTCTGTGCACAAGATTATATTCATTGTGTTTGAGAAAACGAGAAATATGACGGCTGGTTTTAGCCTTTTATTCAGTTTCCGTCTAGCCACTCCAAGTAGGAGTCTGGGTTTTCACCAGTATTATTGTATGTGTGGTCCCAGTATTATTGTATGTGTGGTCCCATAGAACCAGTATTTATTATACTATATGGATCTCTTTACACGGCACAAAGCCACGGAGAGATATTCACTACCCATAGACAATATGGCTAGACGGAAACTAAAAACAAGGCTAAATCCAGCCGTCATATTTCTCGTTTTCTCAAGCACAAAGAATATAATCTTGTGCACAGAAGGACGAGCTGATAAAAACAATACCGTCGTAATTCTGAACGAGAGATCCTGAAGGATCTTGGCGCCCACCATTGTCCGATAATTGTAAGCTAATAACAAGAGGATCTTTTTGTCCATTGTTACTAAGAACGAACGATTGATTTGTAATTTTGTTTACAGAATTTCGAATCTGAGCGAAAAAGATCGAAAAAGGGACACTGGAAAACACCAAGATATAATCTTTCCAAGTTTCAGGAGTTTCAAGATTTCTTGAAACTGTTCTTATGTCTGAAAGTGAATGTATATGTACGGAGGATCCTTCGTCTTCATTTTGTAGTATTTTTATTTATTTATTTTTTTGCACGTGTCATCATTGGGTACTGGAAGCGAAGACAAATCTCTTTGACACTTTGGCATGAGCTATGAAACATACTTAAGATTTTATAATTAGGAACGAATGCTAATTCTGTTCTGTTTACTGAGCTAGTTTGAGATATCTCTTTTAAGATACCATGCTCGAAAATAGTAAGATGGTACAATACTTAATACTGAAGGGATCCGGTCCACGCAGTAATGTTGAAACTTCGAAAGTGTCTGAATCCTGATTATCTCCCTTGGATCGAAACATGCAGTAGTCTACAGTTGTTGAGTTGTGAAATTGTGTCACAAGAGTGACGTCCCTTCACGTAGCCGACCCGCAGGCAGACGAAAGGGTGGGGCAGTTCACTTGCAACTGCATGGACTAAAGAAAACTGATTTAAAATTTGGAGAAATACATTTTAATTCCGAATTATTTGAACTCCTTGATATGGAAGGTGAAGGTATGGATATTCTCTATAGTCAATATATAGAACTTGCCCCGCCGTTTGATCCGCCGAATCTTGTGATGCAACGTCACAACTCGGGAATACCGTCGAATCGGATCAAAAAGGTATCTTGCACAACTACGCCCCACGGGACCAGTGTACCAAATTTCAGAAAGATCCATGAAATATTTCCTGAGAATTCACGATAACTACGTTTCAAGGGGAAATTCAAGATGGCCACCTGGCGGCCATATTGGATTTTCGAATCGGACCAAAAAAGGTATCTTGCACAATTAGACCCCAAGGGGAATCAGTGTACCAAATTTGAGGAAGATCCATGCAGTACTTCCTGAGAAATCACGACAACAAAGTTGCATGGGAAAATAAAATAAAAAAGAAAAGGTATCTTGCACAACTAGACGACAAGGCGAACCTGTGTACCAAATTTGACAAAGATCCATGCAGTAGTTCCTGAGAAATCGCAATAACAAAGTTTCATGGGGAAATCCAAGATGGCCACCTGGTGGCCATATTGGATTTTCGATTCGGACCGAAAAAGATATCTTGCACAACCAGACCCTAAGGGGAACCAGTGTACCAAATTTGAGAAAGATTCATGCAGTACTTCCTGAGAAATGACGATAAAAAGTTTCAAGGAGAAATCCAAGATGGCTGCCTGGTGGCCATATTGGATTTTTGAATCGGACCAGAAAAGGTATCTTGCACAACTAGACCCCAAGGGGAACCTGTGTACCAAATTTGAGAAAGATTCATCCAGTACTTCCTGAGAAATGACGATAAAGTTTCATGAGGAAATCCTAGATGGCTGTCTGGTAGCCATATTGGATTTTCGAATCGGACCAGAAAAGGTATCTTGCACAACCTGTGTACCAAATTTGAGAAAAATCCATGCAGTAGCTCCTGAGAAATGGCGATAACAAGGTTTCATGGGGAAATCCAAGATCGCTGCCTTGTGGCCATATTGGATTTTCGAATCGGACCAGAAAAGGTATCTTGCACATCTAGACCCCAAGGGGAACCTGTGTACCTAATTTGAGAAAGATCCATGCAGTAGTTCCTGAGAAATCGCGATAACAAGATGTCATGGGGAAATCCAAGATGGCCGCCTTGTTGCCATATTGGATTTTCGATTCGGACCAGAAAAGGTATCTTGCACAACTAGACCCCAAGGGGAACCTGTGTACCAAATTTGAGAAAGATCCATGCAGTACTTCCTGAGAAATGACGATAACAATGTTTCATGGGGAAATCCAAGATGGCTGCCTGGTGGCCATATTGGATTTTCGAATCGGACCAGAAAGGGTATCTTGCACAACTAGACCCGAAGGGGAACCTTTGTACCAAATTTCAGAAAGATCCATTTAGTATTTCCTGAGAAATCGTGATAACAAGGTTTCATGAGGAAATCCAAGATGACTGCCTGGTGGCCATATCGGATTTTCGAATCGGACCAGAAAAGGTATCCTGCACAACTAGACCCCAAGGGGAACCTGTGTACCAAATTTGAGAAAGATCCATGCAGTATTTCCTGAGAAATCGCGATAACAAGGTTTCATGGGGAAATCAAAGATGGCTGCCTGTGGCCATATTGGATTTGCGAATCGGACCAGAAAAGGTATCTTGCACAACTAGACCCCAAGCGGAACCTGTGTACCAAATTTGAGAAAGATCCATTCAGTAGTTCCTGAGAAATCGTGATAACAAGGTTTCATGAGGATATCCAAGATGGCTGCCTGGTGGCCATATTGGATTTTCGAATCGGACCAGAAAAGGTATATTGCACAACTAGACCCCAAGGGGAACCTGTGTACCAAATTTGAGAAAGATCCGTGCAGTAGTTCCTGAGAAAACGCGATAACAAGGTTTCATGGGGAAATCCAAGATGGCTGCCTGATGGCCATATTGGATTTTGGAATCGAACCAGAAGAGGTATCTTGCACAACTAGACCCCAAGGGGAACCTGTGTACCAAATTTGAGAAAGATCCATGCAGTAGTTCCTGAGAAATCGCGATAACAAGAATTATTTACGGACGGACGACGGACGACGGACGGACGACGGACGGACGGACGACGGACCACAGACGAAAAGCGATTTGAACAGCCCACCATCTGGTGATGGTGGGCTAATAAAAAGGTCTACGAAGTGGAAGTGCATAGACAGCTGTACGATGGTATACATTATACCGAAATAAAATCCATGAATATGGAAAACACTAAGAAAATGGTACTACAGACAGTCGCTAGGTTGAATGCTAGTGGAGTTCTTAGTCAGAAGACTTTGAATTTTCTGCTGAAAGTTTCGACCAGGAAGCCGACATTATATTTCCTATCAAAAATACCAAATGATACCTTACTTATTACGTATGTCATTACCTCGTTATACACGAACCTCGGATTCAATGAAATCCTTGAAGCACTCAGTGATCTGACTACCTACGAAAACATGGATTATAATATCCCAAAACCTCCCATCGATTGATTCTTGAAAAGAATGAATTCAGGTTTCACGACAAACACTTCAGACAAATTGTCGGAGCACCACAGGGAGCAGTCAATTCCCCTGAACTGTGCGATGTAGCTATATACAAGCATATCAATCAGCTAATTGCCACATCCCCACACAAAGAAAGGGTTATATTACACAAACATTTTCGAGATGATGGCGTCATAGTACTACAGGCAAATAAAGCCGTAGCTGAGAGTTTCTTTGAGTCTAATAGCGCACATCCTCTGTTGAAATTCACATATGCAATATCTGAAAACGAGGCGAATTACCTTGACGTTACCGTTTTCAAAGGGGCTCAATACTTGATGTGAAATGCTACACAAAGCCAAATGAAACCTACCAATACCTACACAGAAAATCAGCACACCCTGAGGCATGCTTCAAATATTTCATTACGGGAGAATTGAAAAGATATATACGAAACTGCAATAATACTGCAGACTACTACATCAGAATACTTCAAGCAAAAGCTTAAAAACAGAGGATACCCTACCTCGGAAATTGACTCGTGCTATCGTTCAGTAAATTTTGCTGACAGAAACAAATACCTCAAGAGGAATGAGGTTATATAGAATAAGTCTGTACTGTAGCGACGAATGTGTTACAAAACGACCTTCAATCCATACACGAAACGGTTGAGAGGGATCTTGAAGAAATACTGGGTCACTAACAAACATGCCGTAAACTTTACCAGCCAGCCACTATTATGCTATAGGGGGGTAAAAACATCAGTGAAATACTGAATTAAGTAAAAAAATCTGACCATATCGGTCGATGCGTAGGCTCCCAGATGAGGGTTTCGCTGGTCAGGAATAAGAATTTTCGAACTGAAATAACCCGAAATTTGCACCCATAGATACTAAACAATGAATACTAGGGATAACAGGGATAAAACAATACGGGCAAGTAGGAGTCTGGGTTTTCACCAGTATTATTGTAGGTGTGGCCCCATATCACCAGTATTTATTATACTCTAAAACCAATATCACAATGGGTGATTGACTCATTGCATTTAATATGTTTTCAGCTATTTATCTGCAACATTTTCCTGAGTAGTCTGTCGGTTTGGCTAAACATTTTGAAACGGTGAGGGAGGCATTTCCGAAAGGAGATTTCCGGGGGCAGGGCAAACATGGGATCATCAACATGTTGAGTTATATGCTAAAGCATTACTGAAACGTAGCGTGGAAGGTAAAGCCAATACATTACTTCCGTCCTTAGTTGAAACGATTTGTTTATAAAAACAATGACAAAGTACATACGATGTAACAACTAATTCATACCGTCGGGTACCCACGTACGTTACTTTTGTAGTTGCAACATTGTATTTTCAGTCATGGCACCAAAGAAGGAATCTTCACATGGGGTGCGAGAGGTGGTTAAGCGTCTCAGGTCCTCACGCGGGCGAACGTCTTCTCATAACCCTGATGCAATGTCTGCTGTCTCCATTGCTCGAATTGTGCAACGGATTTTGCCCGAATTGAAGCAACACGTAACTGAAACTGTACGGCACATAGTCGATAACTCCCTCCAGGCCGCCCTAGCACAGTATGCTCTCCCCACTGATAGGTTTCCTTCCAGCAGCCATACATCCACCAGTGATCATAATACATCTCCTGGTATTCCTGTTCCCCCTCCCTCAACCACTTGATCGTCAAGAAGAACAGCCCTCTGTGTCAGGTGGTTCCGCGCTCACTTCCCTTAACAATGTAGCACCAGTCACGGCTTCAATCACTGGCCTGTCCACTTCAGGTGAGACTACTCCGCTCATGCCTCTTTCTGAAGATGTGGTACACGTTTTACCCCAGCTATAGCGATGGTCTCAGTCTCACACTCTGTCTCGGATAAAACCAAAAACAAAATCTGGGCAAACGAGTATATTGATTTACGTCTTCTCCTCAAAATGGACGAGAAGGATTCTTATACCATGCGCTTAAAGGATGAGGGCGGGGTTCCTCACTTGGTACCCAACAGGTCATTCATCTAAAGCCAATATCACAATGAGTGATTGGCTCATTGCATTTAATATGTTTTCAGCTACTTATCTGCAACATTTTCCTGAGTCGTCTGGCGGGTTGGCTAAACATTTCGAAACGGTGAGGGAAAAATTCAAGTGGGAGGGTGATTGGGTCCTATATGATGAGTCTTTTTGAAAGGAGATTTCCGGGAGCAGGGCAATATGGGATCATCCACATGTTGAGTTATATGCTAAAGAATTACTGAAACGTAGCTTGGAAGGTAAAGCCAATATCAAGTCTCCGCGTTTCACTCCTGAGAAAAAGACTATCGCTCCCCCTCCTGGAGTTTGTTTCAGATATCACAATTTTCCTTGTCCTGATGGGTTAAGTTGCCAATTCCAACATGCTTGCTATAGTTGCCGGTGGTTCCACCCTGTTACTCAGTGCCGTTCCCCAGTCCAGAAGTCCTTTCATGTCCTCGCGCGCTTCGATAAAACCCACAAGGGAGCGCCCTTTGCTCAATCCCGTATGTCTACCAAGTCAGATGGAGTCCGTTCGATTAAGGCTCCAAACTCCAATAAAATTGATCTTTTACGTTATTGGTTACAGGGTTATCTCCCTCAGCACAGTGACTACTTGATGAGAGGGTTTCAGTTTGATTTCGACATTGGTTTCACCGGCCCCCTTACCCTGCATGCCCTGCTAACCTACAATCCGCATTGGAGATGCCAGGGGTGGTAGATGAGAAACCGCACAGGGAACTCCAGGCGGGGCGGATCCTAGGTCCTTTTACAAGTCCTCCATTTCTGTATTTTCATGCGTCACCCCTTGGTATAGTTGAGAAAAAGATTCCAGGCACATATCGCATGATTCATCATCTCTTATTTCCGCAAGTTCATTCAGTCAATGATGGCATCCCTTCTGAAGCTTCGGCAGTACGGTATTTCTCCATTGCGGATGCTGTCGATATAGTTAGGAGGTTGGGTCCTTCTGTCTACATGGCTAAAACCGATATTGAATCCGCTTTCCGCATCATTCCTGTTATGCCCTCACAATACCATCTCTTAGGGTACACCTGAAAGGGACAGTTTTTCACTGACCGTTGTCTGCCCAGGGGGTGCTGTTCATCTTGCAAATTGTTTTAGAGTTTCAGTACAGCCATATAGTGGACAGCCCAAACAAAGTTGCGGATACCATTTGTGGCTCATATCCTTGGTGATTTCCTATTTCTAGCCTCGGATAAGTCTGCTTGCCGTATTTTTCTCAAGCGTTTTCTGGATCTGTTCGCCGATATATGTATCCCCATATCCATTGCCAAGACATTCTGGCCTGAACTGATAATGATATTCTTAGGATACGAGATCGATACAGTCCTCATGGAAATCCGACTTCCAGAGGACAAATTACGAAAATGTCTCGCACTCCTCGGGCAATATTTGTCTAGATCTAAGGTAACTTTGAATGAGCTACAATCTCTTATTGAGTTGTTGAATTTCACATGTACAGTGGTAGATCTAAGGTAACTTTGAATGAGCTACAACCTCTTATTGAGTTGTTGAATTTCACATGTACAGTGGTAGTCCCTGGTCGTGCATTCCTCCGACGTATGATTGATTCAACCATGAAGGTGTCGAAACCATATCATTACATTCGAATTACCCGGGAGATCAAAGAAGACAGGCATGTGTGTATGGAATTCCTTCGTAGTTTTAATGGCAAAACCATTCTCTTACCTCAGGAGTTTTAAAATTCTGAAGAGTTTCATTTATATACTGATGCTTCAGGTAGCCTTGGGAATGGGATTGTTTTGGGTTCCCACCGACTCTATGGTTCTCGGGACGAGGCCTGGTCCGGCAGGAACATAACCCTTCTGGAATTGTATCCTATTGTTCTGGCCCTCGATACCCGGGATGCCCGTTTATCCAACAAATGTATTATGTTCCATACCGATAACCAAGACTTAGTTTATATCACAAATAAGCAAACTTCCCCTGATAAAGGAATTATGCATTTTATTCGTAGGCTTGTACTGACATGTCTATGCAGAAACATAAATTTTCGAGCCATGCATATTATTGGGACTAGTAACACTTCAGCAGATTTCCTTTCTCGCTTACAGATAGACCAGTTCAGGCAGCTGAATCCAGCAGCAGATTGGTTTCCCGCCAGAGTTCCTCCCCTTCCGGAATTCCCGGTCTAGAGCATAGGCTCCGGCAGATGCTAGATAGCGCACTTTCCAGTGGTTTCTCCAGGGCTTACGCACGAGCATGGCATGTTTATCGCCAAGTTTGTTCGGCATATCGAATTGTTTGCCGGTGCCAGTTACAGTCTCCCAATTGGCGCTCTTTATATCATACTTGCATGTGGGTTCTCCCGCTCTTGCTACTATCCGATCCTACATTTCGACCACCAGCTACATTCACAAACTGCAAGGTTTTCCGGATCCTGCACGATCCTTCCTTTTTAACAAGTTGTAGCTGGGTTGTCGTCATCAATCACCCTCTTCAGACCTTCGACCTCCCATCACAAAATTAATACTCCATAATTTAGTGCAGGCTACTTTCCACACTATTTCTTCAGCCTGCAAACAAATGCACTTCCGTTCAATGTTTCTTTTGGCTTTTCATGCATTTCTCCGGGTGGTGAGATCACTGTGAAATCTCGCACTGCCCCTGGCAATCAGGTATTGCAATGCTCCCAAGTTGTATTTCTATATCATCTTACCGCTATGATCACGTTCATTGATTACAAACATTCGCGTAGAACCCCCTTCCAGTTGCGCATCTTGGAGGATCCTGGGAGGCTAGAGATCTGACGCGTACAAGGTGTATATACGCAACACTCTGCGGTTGTCGTCATTGTAGGCCCTGGAGAACACGATCAGCCTTCTGTAACCACGTCTCTTTGACTCACTATTACACTGGCATGATCATGGACTCGTATCATGTCGCTTCAATTCCCTATTACACTGGCATGATCATGGACTCATATCATGCCAGCCTGAATTCGTATTGGTAAATACCTTTGGTCTTAGGCCTCACTGTCATGGTTATGGACCCCTGTCATGACAGCAGCCTATTGATAACTACCTTATTTGGTAAGCTGAGCTGGTCATAGGTTCATGTTGGCATTGCTACACAGTTTCGTTGGTGGGGGGCTACGGACTTTATATTCTCTCCATCTGTGTTGTTCGATTTAATTCATTCCTTCCTATCATTCTTGTAAGCGGTAGTTTCCGGTAATGTATCAGTTATGGAATTTTATTCTAAAGTCCTATACACCTATCTGATTTATTAAATGTCACGCTGTGGTCTCGACTTTAACACATCTCTGTGTCTTTTCTCTGATATATATTATGGCATAAAAGTACAATTTTAGTGTACGGTACCGTAACGAATTGGTTAACATCCCACTAATACATCTCGTTTTCATGAGCTGTATCAGAGAGAAAGAATTGTTTCATGACTGAATGAAACGAATTTTTTACTACAGTGTTCCCTTTGAAATACATATGCTAAGAAACGTGTTTGTTCCGCGCCGCAACGCGAACGGGAACTTTAAAATGTTTCTTGCTTCTTTGTGTCCGTGTATGGCCGTGTATTTCCGTGAATGTTTGTTTGAATTTTCCGCAAGCGATTACTTTCAAACGCTTAGCTGGATTCTTCCGAAATTCGGCATACGCATTTCTTGCGACCAGATGCCAGTTGATTTTCCATTTAAGCAAATTCTGCCTGAAGGTGGCGCCACTAGGTCAAAATGGGTCTTGCGTCTTTGTGTCCGTGAATGTCCGTTTAAATTTTTCGCAAACGATAACGTCCAAATGCTTTGCCGGGTTCTCCGAAATTCGGCATACGCTTTCCTTGCCAAAAGACACCGGCTTCTATTGCATTTCAGCAACATCTGCCTGAAGGTGTCGCCACTGGGTCTCGCTTCTTCATGTCCGTTCCTGTCCGTGGATGTCGGTTCAAATTCTTTGCAAGCGATAACTTCCAAACGCTTTGTTGGATTCTCCCGAAATCCGGCATACGCATTCGTTGCGACAAGACGCCGGTTGCTACTGCATTTCAGCAACATCTGCCTGAAGGTAGCGCCACTGAGTTTCGCTTCGTCGTGTCCGTTTCAGTTAAAATGGGTCTTGCTCTCTTCATGTCCGTGGATGTCTGTTCAAATTCTTTACAAGGGATACCCTCCAAATGCTTTGTCTGATTATTCCGAAATTTGGCATATACACTCCTTGTGACCAGACGTGGGTTGGTATTGCGTTTCAGGAAGATCCATCTGAAGATGGCGCGACTGGGTCTTGTTCCAATCTTCTGTGCATGTCCATGGGTGTCCGTGGTTGTCCATTCAAATTCTTCACACCCGATAACTTCCAAATGCTTTGCTGAATTCCTTCGATATTTGGCTTTGAAACTCTTTGAAATGTCGCTTGGACATACAGATGGCGCCACCTGGTGGCAACTTCTAAATTTGGTTTCCGGGCAATAACTTGAGAACTGCTCATCGAATTCTTCCCAAATTAGGCATGCCATTCTATCTTGCCATGAGATGTTGATTGGGATTGCGTTTCATCCAATTCTGCTTACAGGTGATGCCACCTGGTGACAAAATTTGAAATTTGTTTTTGGCCAATAACTTGAGAACTGCATGCTCATCGGATTCTTCTCAAACTTAGCATGCATGTACCATGCCAGGTGATGCTGCGTTGGATTGCCTTTCGCTCACTTGTACTTACAGGTGGCGCAACCTGGTGGCAGAATACCAAATTTGTTTCCGGGTGATAACTTGAGAACCGCTCATCAGATTCTTCTCAAATTTGGTATGAATATACCATGACATAAGATGTCGCTTGGGATTGCATTTGGCCTGCTTCTGTGTACAGGTGGCGACACCGGGTGGAAAAATCTGAAATTTCCGGTAATAATTTGAAAACTGCTCATCGGATTCTTCTCAAATTTGGTATTCATATGCCATAAAATGTCGTTTGGGATTGTGTTTCGTTCACTTGTGCCTACAGGAGGCGACACCTGGTGGGCAACAACAATAATTTGAAGACCCCTCTTCGGATTTTCCCCAAAGTTTGTATGCTGATACCATGCCATGAGATGATGCTTGGGATTGCGTTTCGCCTACTTGCACCTACAGGTGACGACATCTGGTGGCAAATTTAAAATTTGGCTGAGGACGCCTTCAGATTCTCGTCAAATTTGGTTTGCAGATAGTTTCCCTTGAGATGTCACTTGGGGTTGCATCTCGGTTACATAATTTCCATGCTTCACTGCATGGAAACTATATTACAGCAGCAATCAACGTTCAGTCAGCCATTCTGAGTTGATCTTGTAACTTGGGGAGGCAGAAAGACCCTTCTGCATCCAACGCCTATGAAGTAGCAGTTGCCACCCTCATGTATATCCCCTGAGACCAACAATACTGAAAAATATTGCTGCCATTTCGGCGGAAGACAAAGCATCCTCTAGCTGCGTGTTCTTGTTTTTGTTTAGACAAAATAATATTAGACACCCAGATTTCAGAATATGCAATCTCAGTGCGTGGGTTTGGCCTATACATGCATGAGATAAGTACATCAGTGTTGCCTTGAATATATAATCAATCAAACGGTCAAAGCAAATTCGAGGAACAACTGGATACCTTCACACACAAACTCTTCGTAAAAAATCTGCTTGGGAATGCCTTTGCAAGTCACCATATATCCCTTTCGGATGTACTTCCGGCTGTTATTTCGAGAATCTGGGTTGCGGGTAGAATTTGACACATTTTCATATATTTTAAGGAGTTTTTCAGAAAAGTTGAAGAAGGTTTAAGGAGGATTGCGCGTCTTTCATTTTCAATTTCAATAGCTCACTTGCCTCCTGGAATAATGGCATGAGTGTGCCCATTCGGAAAACATATACTTTTACAGGGGTTTTCTTAAAGATTTCACATATATTTAAGGCCGATGACCCGAACCCATGTCTATTTTTAACCGCACATCATTTAGGTGTGGAATGCACCCGTAGGGTACTCAAGTGGGGTCTCGCAATGAGACACAAGTCATGGTGTGTATGGTCAGTTCTCTAAGTATTCGCAACCCTAAATCAATTCGAAAACGTTTTTTTCTTCATTTTTTCATTGTTCATTCTGCAGTGTATGGTGAATTCTTTCCTCTTTGTTCGGCGGTTAAGCCCACCTATTCTTGATATTCTTGCCACTTGCTAATTATTTATAATATGCCTATGCATATAAGCTAGATACGTTATGATTTCTCGCTTGCAATCTACAGCGCATCTCGCTAGACGAAGGCCCGTTTCAGGGCCACAGAACGGTGAGATAATCGTACCTGTTTGCACCTCATTTTATATAAACTCTCGCTGTAAAATCATACCTTTCTCTTGTCGGGTGACTCCAAGAACCCTCGATTTGTCTCGGTGCACGCTCTGTTCTACGCCACCGTTGCAATCCTAAAATTGGAGACATCAAATGCCATATAGTTTTAATAAAATAACAACACCAGGGTGGGATCGAAAAGCGACAATGGAACGGCGCAATTCAAATAAATTTATATAATATTTGTCGCTATATCAAATGCTAATTATTTTGCATGTTTTCAAATTACAAGCGTCTGGTCCGTCATTCATAATTCAGCCGTCGTTCATTAAAGAATATCCTCGTCCATAATCCAAAGACCTATTCCATATTTCATATAACAGTATTAGCACCCAATTAAACAAGTCAATCATTATACATAAACATAGGCTAGTTTCCCGCAAGAGAGAAGCGGTCAACAGTTTTCAATGATGCGGGCAAGACATCATGATGTTCCAAAAATATCAAATCCGTATCGCTGATTCAGAAGAAGAGCTTGAATTAATCGGACTATTCGTGTATGAAGCCGAGTTCAAAACCATAACAAGATTGTCTCTAAAAATGTATATTTTTGGTGAATTTTGATCTGATTGTCGTATGTGACGCTTATACCAATCGATCCGAGATGAGGTCAAGGAATGAGATAAGACATCAATGTCGATAACCAATGTCAGTAAACTCTGATATAGTATCACGGAATATTACATCTTACACCACGGATATCTAAATCCCAAATGTGTCTGGTGAGATGGAGAGCGAATGTCATGGTTATTGTCGACGCCAATATTGGTGAGATGTGTAAGGGGGCTTGAGGGGGAGAGGTATGGAATTGACGACGTCCGGTTACTAAAAAGCAGCCATAAGCCTCCGTCGGCACCTCATTTCCATCACTTTTATTGCAATTGCTCATGTGGAAACTATGGACCAATTACACGGCCCCTGGCACCGGCGTAAGCGCAATAACCCAGTTGCACATTATTAAGAGAACAAAGAAGAGCCTGCCTGTTCACTGTGCCCGTGACTTAAGCTGATCAGCTACGGGGTCGTATAATTTCACTTTGCTCCTTCTTTTGACGCTGGAGACGATTATGAACTGGTGATAACTGATATAATTTTATACAAATGTTCTATATTTTCCCAGTATTCAATAATAATGATACATTCTTCCTAAGTTTGTTGCATCAAGCTGGCCACAAAACATACACAATAATTTCAAGTATAATATCATTTCCCTGATATACATGCACCATCTTGTTTTATCTAGATTGAGGTTGAAGGCCCTCAAAACAAGAGTTTTGGGGGTGTGTGCGGTGGTATTAAGGTGAAGTGTCGAAATATGGCGTCTCTATACATAACCCCAAGCTTCATATAAAAATACACCAAGGTGTGAAACGCACTTTGGGTGAAACGAGAAATAAACCGTTTACCTCCAAACAAAATACATCAGCATATTCTACAAGTGTCACTCTATATATTCCCGTCGTCAAATTAGTAAATTTGTGCAATTTTATACCTTTGCCTGGTGATTCAAAATCCAACGTCACTGTCCGTTCATCCCGGCTCACCGAGATTATGGCGGGCTTCTTTCTCAATTCTGATTGGTCAGTCACGAATGTCGCGACATGCCCCCGGCAATCCGTATATGGAATACCCATTCAACTATGACAGACTCAGCAGAGAGGTCGCACACTGATCAGCTGACTGCTGGACGCCATTTCCTGTTGAATTTAGGGCTGAAACCGAATTTATAAGTTGTCGAACACATTATGAATGCTCTACAAGCCGAAGCATTGCAGCTTGCAAGTGTTGACCACAATCTATGTTTAACGGGACAGGCAGGGACGGAGAAACCTGCACCGTACAGAGGATGAATCATGTACTGCAATGACTGCACAAGGCAAGTGCACGTCCATTACGTGTTCGACGGGCATGGTGTGCATGCAATATTACGGCCTGGGTCACGGTGAGTATTCAGGATTCTATAATTTGCACAAAACATCGAAGAGGGGAACGAAACTAATGGTGCCTGCAAATATTATCAGGAAAACATCAATAAAAATATACCCAGGTTAGTGGGTTGTTGTTGGTATGGGCTGTCCTGTTCGTTTCGTCCTGTTCCCCCCAAAACACACACACACACACACACCCCCCCCTCCTACACACACACACGCACCCCCCACACACAGGCAGTCATCCGATTGAATATTGATGAACAGGGTGGAGATATAAAATTGGGGTGGGGTTTATAAGTCTGGATGCATGTTTTAAAAAAAGAAAAAAAGAAAACAACAACAAAACCAAAACACAAAAAACAGTGATATATATTTATGTAGCAGGTTCGAGAAAATACCTTGATCAAGGTATTATACCTCGATCAGGGTATTATACCTCAATCGAGTAAGGGCTAAACTCGATCGAGGTATACGCTTATGCCAATTTTAGATTTTATATATTTATGGAAAATGCAGACATGCACACGTAAGTAGTATATAAAAGCTATATTGGGTCTCTGGTGTCTCACTGTGCATGCGCAGAAAACCCCCGAAAGTGTGCAGGTCTGTGTGCGCAGGTGTTCTGCGCAAGTGTGGGTTCTGCGCAAGTGTGTGACGTCATCTGTGACGTCACTTCCGGTTTTCGGGCGTGACCTTGGACCCCGGGTATGTACATGTACTTACATGTACTGACCTTCAACATCCAGGGACCTCTTCAACATCCGTGTTTTTTCCATCCGCGGACCGTGGAACATTCGTGAACATCCGGGTATTGTGGGTTTACATCCGGGACCTTGTCAACATCCGGGTTTCCCACTGGGTTTTTCCCGTCGTTCCTCCGTCTTCCATCCGGGTACTGTGGTTTACCATCCGGGACCTTTTCAACATCCGGGTTTTCCCCACTGGGTTTTCCCCGGCCCGGCCGAACGCATGCGTAAGTTATCCGGTCGCACGCATGCGCGGGTTATCCGGCCGTACGCATGCGCGGGTGAAAAACGGAAGTGCGCAGGTCACGGGTCGTGTATTCCTCCGCGGTGATGCGGTCTGGCGGTGATGCGGGGAGAAGCTTCCGCGGACAGAAAAAGTAGTCCCGAGACTTCAAAAACGCGGGTGGTCGTCTATGACGTCACTATGACGTCACATCCGCATGTAAACACACCCATAGCGGTTTCCCCAGCGTGGATGTGCTGTGATGGAGGGGCTCATAAAAGGATTGACCTGTAATCTTTGTTGTTGTTGCTCTCTTTTTGGACTAACCAATCAGAATAATACTTATCAGGGACTACACCCGTAGAGCTACGTATAGGCGCGCATGTGTGACATGATGTATAAAACACGTTCCTCTGGATCCCACACCCCCATATCTACTGTTGCAGAGCCATGCCGGAGACCCATCCCTATGCGACTCGCATTTTACAGCATGCGACCGTGGTTAATTCACTCACGGGTTACCGACCAGTGGTTCGGTCCATGTATGCAGATGGCGACGACAACGAGGGGCGACGCCAGATCCTGAAAGAGTTCACAGAAGCGGTCCTCGACAGAGTGGACTCGATGGAGAGGTCTGCTATCACCCACCACTACTGGACAATGACAGCCATCATTGATGCCCGGGCTATGGACCACAAGCGCTCACGCCGCAACCAGCGACGGCTCGTTGGCCTGGCAATGGTCTTTGCCCTATTGATCCTGACGCTGTGGCAATGACAACGACAGCGACAAAAAAAGAACGGCTCTTCGGAGCCTCCACAGAGGCGCTATTGTGCAACCGATATATACGAGGGTCAGGCACAGTGTGCGTCATTCAACGTTCATCATTGGGTCAACCATGTCACCGAGGGATCTGACCATAAATACCAGAATCACTCAGAGTGTGCGTCATTCGGGATTTTGTCAACGATCTCACCAGTCCTACGAGCCATCCTTCCCCTCACCCTTGACGTGGGGTTACATGTCTATGAGTATAAAGTCACCATCGTGGAAGTCCGTCCAATTCCTACTTCCCTGAGACCGTATCGAATACGGTTACCCTACGCCGTGATGGCTGGACCAAATTTAAGCGGGTGTTGAGCGGTGAACTAGATGGGAATCTCATACACATCGAGAACGCCAACTACGTACACCGTGGACCCTTCTTTGCACGTGTAGGGCGTTACCACGATCCTACGCAAAGCTTCACCCTAGACCCTGATCTTTGGACGGCCTTCGAGAAAGTGGTGCCTATTGTGGACCAGCTGTTTACACCGGACGAGCGGTCAGCTGTTCAGTTGTTCAGCTGTTCAGTCGCTCTGTGTGAAGCGGTGAACAAATTACCAAACCTAGCAATGAAGCGAAGCCAGACGACGATACCATTGATTACACGGCTAAACTCAGTCAACCTACTATATATACAACGGTGGTAGAACCCGAACATCAGACCTCGACCTCGTTATAAATCCTTGGCGCAAACCCTTGTATTTGCAAATCGACAAATGCACGGAATTTCTCAACAGACCGTTCCAACAGTTTCTGAAAGCCCAGAAGGTCTTCTTTCACACCTACAACGAGACCATGGCTTCCGTTGTGGGAAGGATCAACATGACATTCAAAGGTCGCATTATTAATATTTCGCCTATAAGAATACAAGGCGGTACATCGATGTTCTCCAGAAACTTGTGAGTGGTTACAATCGAGCCTACCACCAGAGTATACAGAGAGCCCCCATTACCGTGACCCAACGCAATGAAGCCCATGTCCGGCGTGTCTGGTACCCCATACAATCGCAACCCCGACAGCAGCAAGTCTATGAACTGGAAGATCTTCAAGAGGAACAGTTGCTAGGAACGTTTTACGAGACGGAATTACAGCCTGTCGTAAAACAAAGCAGTGGCAGATTTTGAAAACGGAACGTCGACGTGGCAAACTGTTTCATTTCGTCAAATGGCAAGGCTGGCCCAGGTGAAACGACTATAAAACCAGACACCACTACCGTCATCCTTCAATCCACGTTCGACCATGAACACGGTGCTATGGACAAACAGCAGCTGCCTCTGAACACAGCGTCTCCCAAAACGCGCAAAGCGCAAGTGGGCTTTGTGGTGACATTGCTTACCCTGCTGGATGTGTTGTACGGGAGTGTGTTTTACGATGTAGCCATTCTCAGCACTCTACTCATCCCACCAAAGACACCAGCTGTCAGCGGCAGTCAAACCAGTCTACAGACGTTCTCTACCCCAGTCAACTCCGTGATCGAAACGAGCCAGTCACCACCACCACCACACCACGTGTACAGTTTAGGTCAACACCTACACCAAGTATTGCAGGGCCCACTACGTCTGAAAATCCACCGGATTTCATCACTCACAGTGAACGCCCATCGACAACGGCGACAGACGTTGTTGTCCCCACCACACCAGTTCACTCGTACCAAAGAGCGGGTTACCACGACAGCGGATACACCTCCAACCATGGACTCCCGGTGGCAACATCCCTTCACTTGCGTCATCGCAGGACCGACGGGTTCCGCCAAAACACACTCCGTTAGGAAACTCCTTCAACACGCCCACAGCATGATTACCCCACCCATTGCCCGGGTTGTGTGGTGTTACGGAGAATGGAAGGCGGCGTATGCAACAATGCGCCACATCACGTTCGTGGCAGGCCTACTCAACCTGGCCGATTTGGAACCGGACACCTTGGTGGTTCTGGATGATCTCATGGCGGAAACGGATGCGCGGGCCACCCAACTCCTTACCAAAGGCAGCCATCATCGACGCCTCTGCATCATCTACATTGTGCAGAATCTGTTCAGTAAAAACAAAGAACATCGGAACATCAGCTTAAATGCCAACTACCTGGTGGTCTTCAAAAACCCGAGAGACACCACTCAACTGCTGCACCTGGCGAGACAGATGTACCCCGGCCGCACGCAGTTTGCGTTGGAAGCCTTTAAAGATGCGATAACCCCTCAGCACGGGTATATGCTCTTCGACAGCAAGCAAGTCACCCCCAACCACCTTCGACTACGGACCGGTATCTTTCCCGGAGAGACCCACCACGTGTACATGCAAAAATAATGTAAACACACCCATAGTGGCTCCCCCAGCTGGGGTGTGTGTTTGATGATGGGGATAATAAAAGAATGAATAGAACATCATGCTTGACTTTGTCTCTGAAGTGAAAGAATATTCAGCAGGTAGCCAGCAAAAGGATAAAAAGGGCAGGGTTGTGGGTTCTAGCATTAGTTGTACATGATGTCTGCGCGAGTACGGAAGCACGCTCCGACGCTCCGTCTATTGAAGACGGCCCCACCGGAGTTGGTCCGAACCATTGTACGCGGTGCAGACCCTGATCGTGTACGCTGTCTGTACGAGATCGTGTACAAGCTGTTAAAAGGCAACGTACCACTGACTCCGGCTCAGAAGACCAAGTTGGTCAAGCATAAGACAGGTCTCCGAACCCTAGTCCAGAAGCGAGTCTCTCAGACTAAGAAGAAAAAGGTTTTACAGAAAGGCGGCTTTCTCGGGGCCATTTTAGCACCGTTGGCCGCTTCCGTGTTGGGACCGATATTGGGCGGACTGTTAGGCCGACAATGAACCACACGAAAAAAATGGTCCTCGTCGAACCTTGGCTCTTACAAAGCTTGCAATCGCCCTACCCTGTCCCTGCCATGGTGCAACAGCTCCAGTCCCTCGATGAAGATGAAGATGAAGTGTTGGCCAATGTCCCTAAGGCGTTCAAGACCAAGGCCCGTTTATTGTTGGACCGGATGAAACAGAATCCTGATATGGGCTGGACCGACCAGGGGAAACTGCTTATTCGAAACCAAGTGATCCCGGGGTCCCATATCACCGATCGGATCAACGATACGGTGCGCTCTCGCAAACACTCTAATCCTCCGGGCTGGGAAGCCTTTGCTCAGGAGTTGAAAGACACACACGTCCCTCGAGAATTGGTGGGTAATCCTCAACGCTGGCTGTGGATGCAGAAACCGTCACCTCGGCAGGAACCCTCACCCTTGAAACCTTTGACACCTTCCAAAACATCCTCACGGCAAACAATACGGCGTGTCCGGTTTATGTTACCCCACTGGAACAGAGGCTCTCCACGAGGCTCTCCACGCTCACTTCGAACTTCGCCTCGAACTCTACCACGCCGGTGCAGACGTCCTCCCAAACCTCGCCAGCAACCTCTCGGCCCTTGGGAGCCCCTATAAGGGAGCCCCTATAAAAATGGGCGGGTTTCACTGGGTGAGTCAGTCGTCATGTTTTACCTCACGTTGCTCAGTAACAGTAATTCGCTGGATGTGTTTCCTGACCACACCTTGGCCAAGTACGTGACCCAGTTACCGCAGCCGTTGCATTTACCTGGACGATGGGAATGTCGACTCGTGGATAGCCAATACCCTTACTCGTGGTACAACGTGCGAGCCCATGAAGTGTGGTACGAGGTGACCTACGAAGGGCAAGAAACCCGACTCACCCTACCGAAGGCCAATACGATACCCCCAAGGAGTTCTTGCAGGCGCTGAGAGGTCTGATGCGGTATAAGTTTCTACGGGAGGTCACGAATACTTCACAACCCGTGAAAAACTTTCCCTTCATCAATCATGTGGACTTCGATTACAACCCACACAACGACAAGGCACAGCTCACCATCAGCCCCAACGTGAGTGTCGTAATCAGTCCTATCCTACAGCAAATGCTGTGTCTCGATCTACATACGTTCGCTGGCCCAACCGGCGACATAGCCCACATCACGATGGATATGAAGGTGGGTATGTACGGACTCTACGTCTATTCGGACGTGGTCGACAACTGCATTGTCGGAGATGTCAACACATCTCTGTTACGGGTGGTCCCCATTAATAAGAAAAATGGAGATCAAGTCACCCAGAGTTTCAACCACGTACTTCACCTACCCGTAGGACAGACCGATATCAACACTATCACGGTGGATATAAGAGATGACACGGGATGACCGGTCGCATTCGGGAGGTGGAGGTCAGGTCTTTAGCGGTGCACGCATGCAACGAGGTCACGGGCTGGGCAACATACTCTGGAGTATTGTCAAAACGTTTATGCTCCTGCTCACGCGTGGGGTAAAAGCAGTCGGCAAACAAGCGGTCCGAAGTGGGGTGCAAGCCCTGGGAGATGCGCTCAGCGGTATCCCCGTCCGAGAAGCATTGCAACGCCGAGCCAAAGAAGCAGGAGGCGTCTTGGTCGCCAAAGCACAACGCACCGTAGGGCATAAAAGACCTGCACCACCGAGACTGCTCACCAGTCGACGACCGACCCACTGACGACGCACATCGAAGACCCAGGCATAATGGCATTCATTCACTCCCGAGTCGTGTTTGTCTACCAACAGTGAATTGGATTTGTGGACTATTTCACCCACACAGACAAGTGTCGCCGAGGGTCGTTGGGTAGATCATCGTCCCCTGGCTAGCCTTACGGGAGCGGACCGCTCGAATTTATCATTGAAAACAAATGATACGGCCTACCTGGATTTAGCCCACACGTACGTTTACGTGAAAGCCAAATTGGTGAAAGGAGACGGGACGGACATCGACAACGATGCGGCCGTAGCCCCTGTGAATCTCTGGCTGCACTCGCTGTTCCAACAGGTCGATATCAGTCTGAACGATAAACTCATCAGTACGTCCACCAATACGTACCCGTACCGAGCCTACATCGAAACGTTATTGTCGTACGGCGAAGATGCCAAAAACACACTTGTCAGCCCCATTGTACTACAGGGATACACCCGGTGATATGGATACGACCACCATTCAAAATACGGGGTTCTCGCAACGCAAGCGGTTTACAGCCGGTAGCAACTCCGTCGATATGATGGGCCGACTGCACGCCGACCTGTTCCTGCAAGACCGCTACCTGATGAACGGCGTATCCATCAAGATCAAGTTGATCCGTTCGCCACCCACCTTCGCCTTGATGACCGGGGGCGATGTCCCCAATTACAAGATCATCATAGAAGCAGCAGCCCTGTTTGTCCGTACCGTGGATTTGCAACCTGGGGTGCTGGCGAGTCAAATGGAAGCCTAATCGAAAAAAGCAGCCCTGTACCCCATCCGACGCGTACAGACCAAGGTGTTCTCTGTGCCAACGGGTACGATGATGGCCAATCGTGAAAATTTATTTCTAGGGGATCTGCCTAAACGTCTTACCCTGGCGTGTGTCACCAATACCAGTTTCAATGGGAACTGGGCTGAGAATCCTTTCCACTTTCAACATTTCAACATCAACTTTGTGGCACTGCACGTGGTTGGCCATCAAATCCCAGCCCGTCCATTACAACCGGATTTTGGTCACAATGAATATGTGCGGAGCTACCGGAACCTGTTTACAGCCACAGGACAAAACAATCAGGACGAAGGGAATACGATCACTCGACGAGACTTTGGCCGTGGGTACACCTTGTTCGCCTTCGGCCTCACTCCCACCTTGGAACATGATCATCAACTGGCCTTGCTCAAGAAAGAAAACTTACGGTTGGAACTGCGTTTCGCCGTACCTCTACCCAGTACCATTAAGGGGATTTTCTACGCCGAGTTTGATAACGTCATCACAGTGGATCAGAATAGAAACGTCCTGTGTGACTACGCCAGCCAACATGGATACAGAGCAGCTCATCACCCTCCTTCAGCGGGATCCCCGGGTACCCTTTCGGGGCGTCTTTCCACGCAATGTCTTTCCAACCACCCCGACCACCCCTTCGGCCTACATCCTGAATACAGATCCCCGTACTCGACCAGGTGAACAATGGGTGGCTGTGTATGTGGACGGCCTGGGCCAGGGAGAGTACTTTGATTCCTACGGACTTCCACCCCTCCATCCCGATTTGAAAGATTTCATGGACGAATCTACTACAGTCTGGCAGTGGAATACTAACATGTTACAAGGACTCTTGAGTAGTGTGTGCGGACAGTACTGTGTGTTTTATCTCACTCACCGGAGTCGGGGACATTCCATGCAGACGATCGTACAAATGTTTGACGAGTATCCCAAGGCCGAGGACCGAGATGTCTTAGTGTATGACTGGGCCGCACATCATTTCAATGTACAAGCCCCGTTGTGGGCTTAAGTTCTATCCATTTCAATGTACAAGCCCCTGTTCTGGGCTTCAGTGTTTTCACGTGGTTGTTCTCATGTTGTTGCTGTTATTCATTGTTGAATAAAAAACAAAATGAGATCTCACCCAAAAAACCCTGTCTTGTGTGTTTTCTGTTTGAGCCCAAACAAGCGGCCATTAATGCCCGATGCTTAAACAGACATGTGGGGATTCTAATGCTAACCATCTGGTCAGTCAATGAGTCGGCTGGGAAAGTAGCCAAGCAGTGGTCTAGGATGGGGCCAAATGTAACCCATCAATGCCCAGAAAACAAACATAGGCGTTAAGGCCCTGATATGCATATAACCTTGAAGTGCCCCGGAGCAAGGTTACTACGTCCGAATTTTCCCTTGAGGTGTTGTTCTGACGTTCAATAAAAACTTCATGTATTACAAGCGTCTAGTCCGCCATCCATAATTCAGCCGTCGTCTATTAGAGAATATCCGCGTCCATAATCCAAAGACCTATTTCATATTCCATATAACAGTATTAGCACCAAATTCAAAAAGACAATCATAGTATACATAATCATAGGCTTGTTTCCTACAAGAGAGAAGCGGTCAACAGTTTTCAATGATGCCGGCAAGACATCATGATGTTCCAAAAATATCAAATCCGTATCGCTGATCAGTATTCTTAATCCATAATATTCCTTGTAAAGTCGTCATCTAAAGAATGATGTATCTCAGTCACGCTTTGATTGTGACTGTTCATATGAGTACCATGAGGATCTTGAAGTACATGGGTTCATACGGCCCCTAGCCCCGGGTTAAGCGGAATTAGACACAAGTTACGAAACGTAGCGCCATAGATCTTGCACGCTACGTTCGTATTTTGCTATCAGCATGCGATATGTATCGCCAATTTTGAGAAACTTTGAGTGGAGGCGCTTGGTGGAATAGCCCTGTTTTATAAGTTTCTGCAACAATGTTTTGTGACGTTGATTAAAATCGTCACATTTAACACAGGATCTAGCAAATGCTACTAAGCGAGATATGTATACGCCATATGCAGGTCCCACTGGAATATTACTGTCCAGAAAGGGATAGTTTACGATAGTCTCATTTTTATAGAGATATAGATCTAAATATGATGTGCCTGTAGGGCTATCTGTAGTTTCCTTCAAATCCAGTGAAGGTGGATATATATCCTTCACTGCGTCATTTATATAGCGATTATCCACAGCGAGAAGATCGTCTATATAGCGTTTGGTGAATGAGAAGGAACGGGCTTTGAATGGATCGGTTTTTGAAAGCGCCTGCATATAGTCATATTCATAAGAGAACAGATACAGGTCAGCCAATAGGAGTTCGAATGTTTTATATTAGTGAGCAAGTAACTTGAACAAGAATGTATATACAAGTATGTACAAGTATGTAAGGTGAACAAGTATATAAGAGCGTGGAACTGGTGCAAACAAGAATTAAGGTCAACACGTATGTATATAGAGAATATGCGAAGTCACAACTTTACAAGAATGGAGTATATAACAGTTCACAATTAGACCAATTCATCGCACTGGCGTAATGTATATAGAGTAATTATTCACAACTTCACAAGAATGGAGTATATAACAGTTCACAATTAGACCAATTCATCGAACTGGAGTAATGTATATAGAGTAATTATTCACAACTTCACAAGAATGGAGTATATAACAGTTCACAATTAGACCAATTCATCGCACTGGCGTAATGTATATAGAGTAATTATTCACAACTTCACAAGAATGGAGTATATAACAGTTCACAATTAGACAAATTCATCGAACTGGAGTAATGCATATAGAGTAATTCGAGTTCAGAAGTAGTAGTAATATTCCCAACTTCACAAGAATGGAGTATATAACAGTTCACAATTAGACAAATTCATCGAACTGGCTTAATGTATATATAGAGTAATTCGAGTAAAGTTAGAGTCCACATATCCCTGTATGTACATTATTCATAGAGTTCACAAATTCACAATTCCGGGTACAGTTCACTGACGTCATCGGTTAGAGACAATATATGTAGTAGTAGTAGTATTCACAAGTCCAGGTACGTCGTACTGCCCTCATCTGAAAGGACTTTGCGTTTCGGGTAGAAAATATGTGAAGGCATCCCGTTGCTGGATGTACGAGCGCATCTGTTTGTCGACGACCGGGATCCTCTGTTGGTTCCACTGGCACTGGCCTGGCTTTGGAGCACGTCCAGGTAGAGGGCTTTGTTGATGGCAGGGTCGCGCCGGTTGAACCCTTTGTAGCTGAACGTATTGTTTTGGTCTCCACCGTAACAATAGTACGTCTTGGACGACAGGGCGATCATGGCATCACCACTCCACTCTAACTTAAACAGCCCCGGAGTCCGCTTGTCGTAGGTGTAGTGGTCTTTTCTTGGCAGCCACTGGTCCCGTTTCGCCTCATACTGGGCCAGTACCTCCGGTTTCACGAGTGACTCTCAATCTGCGTTAGGGACAGCCATGTAGGCAGAGTCCGTATCCATTTCTATCAACTGCCAGTCAGAGGCATCGAAATACACGTGCATGAAATCGTACAAAAATTGCAGCATCCGTAGTTTGGCCACCTGGTACACCATACACCCAATTTGGAGCGGTAAGTTGTAACGAATGACCCTTTTGGCTGAGGTGATGTTCATACGTGTCGTCATCGATGACGTCGACGGACCGAAACAGTGGCGAGTTGATCTTTTTGCGCGCTTATTGGGTGGCGCAGATATTCACGTTGACGTGCTTGTCTTGGTTAGTCACCGTTTTCCCATAGTAGCCATTGCCCGTCAGTTTTCAGGATTCGCCGATAATGGCTTTACTGGGATCCTTATCCCCTTGACGACGGGCAGAGATCATGGTGTTTGCGTGGTCGGTGAAACAAGCGTTCGGTGCATACTGTATGACTTGGTACACTCGCGTCACTTCGAGGCCGTGGCTCATGTACCATCGCAGGAATTGGATGCCCAGCAAGATGTGTTCAGCCCACATACTGCCAATCAGCATCCGGCGGAGTTGGGGGAGGCAGTTGTGGTCCTCAGCCTAGGCCCCCATGGTCTCTCCAATGTCGAATCGACTCACCTCTGTGTTCTTGAAAACAGGTGGGCACTCGACGAACCGTGGCTTAAGGGAGACGGGGACATGGAGGTCACATTCAACGAAATCATAGAGTGCCTCGGTACGGACTGCATCGAGTATCTGTGGCGTAGTCAGGAGTCGCCGGCGACTGAGGGGGTACTCTCGCGCTTTGAGGAAATCGCGTAAGTGTGGGAGGGTCTGGCGCATGGTGTGAAATTCACACTCCCACAGTTCGATAAGATCGTAACCCAATTCTTTAATGTAATCGCCGTTTTTGGTGTTTTTCGAGGCCGTTCGTTGAAGCGTCCAGCGCTGAAGTGACATTGGTGGCCGTCCCAGTAACACCCGTAAAATTGAAACACCGTAGGTTTATTCTGGATAATAGCAAACCCATCGACGGGCAGTCGGCGATCTCCTAACCGCTTCTCTGTGGCGTTGGTTTGATGGCGTATAGAAATACCCCGTCGATGGGCTTCCCAGTCCAGCCACTGGTCAGCGAGATGTTCGTACGGCGTACGTTGAGGTGTGAAACGCTGGCCTTCCGCCAACCAGCGCGTATAATGGCCGGTTGGCATCGGTTGGGCGAGCGACCATAAGTTTAGCGCATTGGCATCGAATCCAATAATTTTCGCACACACTTTCTCACCTCCAATGGTTGTGACGTCTTTCTCGTGGTATCGGTGGAATATGAGGCTAGGGCCGCCCACGATGTTATTCCGCAAACAATTATGCATGTCCACATCTTTTTGCTGTATCAGCGAGAAGTAGGTGGATAAATCTTGAAAAAGATGCCGTAGGGCCAGTCCAAGTAAACCCAAACACTTCTTGAAAATGTCGGCGTGCATCTCACGACGAAAGAGCTGTGACATTGTCTCGGCCGCCTCGAGGAAAGGAACCACATCCAGGTTGTTATAATACATCAGGTAATCTCGCAAGGTCTGCATGTGTTGGTCGTTCCATACCAGCTGAAGTTCCCGGTACGTTTCTTCAGAACATTCCACCTGCTTGAGATCGTCGAAGAAAGCGTCCCGGGGTGGTAACTGTGTTTCCTCCAAGCGGTCGAGCGTCGACATATACGTGTAAGGGAACCTCCCTTTGGTTTGTGCACAGTCATAGGCCTTCACCCACTGACTATAGCTATAATTGGGAGCTAGGTAGTTGCGTACATCCAGGAAATGTAGTGAGGTGGTGGTCAGGGCCATGTGGTTATTGATCTTTTTGATCACGGACTTGATGGTATTTGACTGGGCCAAGTAGGGATATAGAATTTCCTTCACCATGTTGAGATCGTATCAGCCCGAATTGAATCCGAGGACCGGTAAATGGGTCAGGTATTGTAGGAATCGGGCTTTCAATTTTTCCGCGTACGGCTTGGGTAAGGGTGCATCCTGCGGCTAAATGTCCTACTAACGGGTCTCCGACTCCGACTCCGACTCCGACTCCGTCTCCGACTCTCCATCGTCGCTGAACGATACACCGGGTGTAGGAATCCGATCATCGAGTTGGTCCAGCACGTCCTGGAACTTGGACACAAACAATTCCATACTGGCCGCACTGGGCGTCCTCTAAATATACCATCATCCGGGTAATCAGGTCATGAGGGTGTCCGGTGGAAACGAGACATACGGGCGCAGCGTCATAGCACGTTGGTTGAAATGCTCACACTAAGCGGAATTTGGCGCTGCGTCCACTGCGTTTTGGCTGAGGTAGTGTCCATGGGTTCCAAAATCGCTTCAAAGTCGTAGCACGCCCGGTTAGGAAAATAACGGTCCTCTAGTGGTATCACACGACCCTCATCAGCCAGCTCTTCGAAGAGGGTAGGTGTGTTATGGTACACACCGCCAGGAAATTTCGTTTGATGGTGTTGTCACAAATCTTCTCGTGCTGATGTAATTTGGACGATTCTTTGAACACCAGATGGCATTGAGTACAACCGAAGGACTGGGCGTACGGGCTCATGTCGTGGATCAGGGAAAATTGACTCGCCCCGCCGTAGTCGAAGACATTGACTTTCGTCGTAGAGGCATACCGTTCTGTTGAGCGATGAACCAATTCAGCCACAAATCGAGGTGTGTCACCGTCCTCCTCCCGTATTAAACGGTACACAAATATCTTCACCTGGAAGAGCGATTCCACGACATCCAAATACTTTAACGGCACTCCCCGGAACCGTCGAGGGTCTATGTCTTGTTCCTCTAGATACTCTTGCCAATAACCATCTGCCACTGCATCACAAGCCTTGGGATCACACTCGTCCAAATGAACGGCCAAATATCGAAACAGACATTTACGGTCTTTGTAGGGCCCATGTTTACCTCCCGTTAACGCATACATGCCTTTTCGATGTGCCAACCAAGGCGGAAGAATGACAGGAGCGCCGATGGGAAAATTCCGTAATTTGGTCACGAAAAATGTCACGTTGGTGACCATTTCCACAGTTCATTTCGTGTTGGGACGTTGCAGACGGGCCCATTCCAACGGATCTAACGTAGTGAGTTGCTCGACGATAGGCTCGAGGGAAATAGCATCCTTGACCGTGGACGGCTGGTCAAACACATGGCTGTTATTACTGGAATAATAATACCGTAACTGGTCCGTCTCTTTATGGCGTAACATGTACCCAAACGTCATATTCAATTTGAAGGCTGTAGCTTGGTCAATAGCTGCGTAGATGGACGAGGTCGGTCAGAAAATTATACTGTCGTTGTGAATTGAAATGGACAGAATGAAGACTGGCGAGTTGAATAGACTGAGATAATTAATGTCGGGTTTACTGAAGGAGAATACATATGTCGAATATGAATAAGCTTAGATACGTACGCTCACGGTTGGTCTAGAATATATCTACGTGTTCACGGTGAACGTCATTACGTTATAATAGATGTGTACGTCATTACGTTACAATAGATAATTACGTCATAACGTGATAGAACATAATTGTTGACGTGAACGTCAACATGCTGGGGGGGGGGCGGCAAAGAATATGATTCAATTATATAAATGTTTGTAGGAATAAATGGCATTAGCATGTTTATATTTGAAATATAAACTGACGTTACCGATATCTAATATTCAAAGTCTCTATAAAGTGTCTGATCAAATCATGTCCATGTTTAACAAACTATTTAAAAATTTCCAAACACCGGGCATGAATAATGATAATAGGTAATGTTCCGATGACAGTCAATTGTCTTCTGACAAATTAGAAAGGGTAAATGTCCATGTTTTAATATGTTCTCTTGCTT
This sequence comes from Hanleya hanleyi, assembly GCA_036873755.1. NCBI lineage: Eukaryota > Metazoa > Mollusca > Polyplacophora > Lepidopleurida > Hanleyidae > Hanleya > Hanleya hanleyi. The sequence continues at coordinate 12,190 of JAVTVY010021217.1, read as the reverse complement.
TGATGGCTGCCGCGCGTTGCGGTACAATTTCCCTTTGCATCGTTTGTTTCGGAACGGATTCTGAGTTTTGAACCGTGAGTTGTTTCTCGTCTCACTGAGCGACTTCGAGGGGAAACAATTTCACTATTGGACGAGATGTTTTTCCCGTACTAGTTCGCAGTTTTGCTGATCGAACAAATCCGTCCTTTCCTGTCGTAAGTTCCTCAACGACCGCTAGTTTCCACATCACACGGGGTTGGTGATCATCGTGTACCTGGACAATATCACCAACTTGGATTCCCTGAGTGAAGTTAAGTATTCAAGCTTCCATCTTGACCAAAATCGTTGTACCAATAAGGCTCGAATCTTGGCACGTTTCGTGATATCTTCTGCCAATTCGATCCAGGACGACTGTATCTCTGCGGACAACGGTTCTTCCCATCCAAACTTTTTTCCCAAAGAAACTGCATGAGGAATTTTGCCCGTATGGAAACTGGAATGAGTAGACCAAGTGGATCATAAATCTTAGATGACTGTTGTAGTATTTCACGTTTGGTGATGTCTGTTTTAGGAATGGCTGATAGGACGCGAGAAGGGTATGATAGATAGTCACTTACTGCATTCCATCTCAATCTTGGTCTGTGTATCTGGGTCAAGTACATCCTCAGAAGTGGCCTGAAGGTTGAATCCAGCATCAGACATGAGTGATCGGGCTTCTCGAAAATAGTCCAGAGTGTCCTGTTCTTCGGCAAAGCTGGATAAGATGTTATCGACATAAAGATCCTTTTCAAGGACATGCGCAATCCTGTTTTTGCTCTCGTGGAGATGTTTTAACAACGTTGCATTGAGGATGAATGGTGAACATGTTGCTCCAAACAATACGGCTTTAAAACGATATGTACAGAGTGGACTGTCGGGGGTGTCATGATCCTCTAGCCAGAGAAATCTTGTGACATCACGGTCTCTCTCGTCCAAGCCAACGTGAAGAAATGCTTTCTCGATGTCGGTAGTCACAGTGTATCGTAACAAGATTGTTGTCAAACTATTCAAAGCTGGTGGAACTGGTAACAAACAATCATTCAAGCTTGGGTGGCTGGAAGATTGTCGACAACTACAATCATACACGATGCGAATTGGTGTGGTGCTACGGTCTTTTTTGACCGCATGATGTGAAATATAGTGTACCGGAAGATATGTTGTGCTGCTCGTATCAACTTTCTCGATGAAACCAAGCCTTTCTTGTTGTGTAATGAGTTCGTCATATTTCTTCAATAGATCTGGTTCTCGGCTCAGTCTTCTTGTATTTTGTGTCCGTTTAACCGCGATGTTCAGGTTGGACTGTAATGAAGGGTGATCTTCCTTACATGGAAGTTTTGCGTAATACCTGCCATATCGTAGAACTATCGAATCCTCTTGATATGTTTGCAGAAAATTGTTGTTGTTTTCATCTACTTCACGGCAATCAATTCCGAGTTACTCTAACTCCCAGAAGCGCTCTAAGTTGAAGTTTTCCATCTTGTGTGATGTGATGATATTTAGCATCGTTGCTGAAGCGACCGACTGTGTTATCTTAGACAACGGACCGGATAGTAGGTGACCGTCTTTGGACTGAACAGCAGTAGGACCGTTTCCCCGGACAACTTGGTCTTTATCAATGTCCCAATAGAAGTCTGCGCCTATCAGTAAGGAGATTTTGAATATATCAGATTCTGTTACAGGGTGGGCCAAATGGAGACCTTTCAAATAAGGTAGACTGTTGACTGACTGGTGGCACCGATTCTGTAAAGGGACTGCAATCGTCCGTACAATCAGAACATCCATGGGTATTTTCTCTCCGGACTCAAGATATAGTGTGACCGTTTTGAGATGTCGTACATTTTTGTTGATATCACCAAATGTTAAGAGGTGTATTGTATCGATTCCGGTCGGGCATAACTGTAGTTTGTTGGCAAGAGACTCGTCGATAAACGACCGTTGTGCACCTTCGTCGAAAAGAATACTTGCAACACTACAGTTTTGACCGGACCAGATGGGCGCAATTGCGGTTTTCAGAAGGACATCAGTATGTTGTTGTTGTGTAGTTGAAGAATGAAGAATGAAGAATTGTAGATTCGGTTTCTGAATCACCACAGTGTCAGATATCGGAGGAATGTCTGTTGTTTGTTTGTTTGTCGTCACTTTGGTACAGAGACTGGTATGGTGTTTCTGATGGCACTTATGACAGTTGTCATTTGATAGACATTCCGATACACGATGGTGGCCGAGGCAGTTGAAACAACGCCTTTTCTGTTGGACGATTGAAATGCGGGAGTGGTGATCGGTAACTTTGATGCATTTGTTTTCAAAATGCGGTTCTCCACAAAATGCACATACCTTGAATTTATTCTCTCTCATGTGTGCTGAATCAAATCTGGATTTTACTTCTGTGAAGAACGTGCAACAGGTAGGCAAGCAGGCAGGCAGGCAGATAGGTCTTGGTCAGGTAGGCAAGCAGGCTGGCTGGTCAGGCAGGCAGGTCCTGGTCAGGTTCAGGCAGGCAGGCCCCGGTCAGGCAGGCAGGCAGGTCCTGGGTTTAATGGCCTCCCCTCCAAACATTTTGCGCTATCTCCGGAACGACAAAAATAGAAAGCTGAAACCCCGTGATTTATAGTTTATCATATTGAGACGACCAGCTTATGCTGTACTGTTTTGTTCTATTGATAGTTGTATTGAGATCGCTTTTCCAGTACAGAAGCATAACATGTAAATGTGTTATCGATGGCATAATTTTCGTTTATGCCTGTAAAACGCTCACCTGATCAATTCAGAGTAATTTTAACAGCTGTTTTCTTGATGGATTGTATCAGTGTTTGGTACAGATCATTAGCATTTGCTGACAGGTGATGACATAATTCTTTTATGGAGTTATAGCTATTTTTATGCATCTTTGCCAATAAGTTCTGGACGATGTCCGCCATGTTGTTTCATGATGACACATCTAGACAGATTCGTATCTTGCTATAACTATTTATTATCGCTGTTAGTAATAACTAACGATCTGATTATTCTCAGAGGCATAATAGTTACTTATTCTCTTGGAATTAATGACTGTGAAATGTTTAATAAGCCGTAGAGTGAACTCTTATGGGTGGCTGTACAGTGTTTTGGTAATTTGAGAGGTTCCCGATAGGGGGCGCGCTATCGAATCACTGCACGAGCGGGAAGATATAAATACGTCGACGAGAGGATCAGAAGTCAGATTGCTCTAAGCTTTCTCACTGAGAAGACCTGCCAATAAGGTACAATATGGGTTCTTACACTGATGATATGGCACTGAGTGACAAATAAAGAAGCCTTACCCCACCACACAGATGTCCCATACATTTTAGAGATGAGCCATAAAAACCCATAACCCGTAACAAACCCATAACCCGTAAGAAACCCGTAACCCGTAACACCCGTAAGAAACCCGTAAGAGTTACGGGGTGTTATAGATGTATCTGTCCTATTATGACTATTAGAGATGAATAATCCTAACCCGTAATACCCGTAAGAAGTTACGGGGTGGTACGGATGTGTGCAACTGATGTTTTGAGTGCTCCTAGCTGAATAAACCCAGAACCCATAAAAACCCATAACAAGTCCATAATCCGTAATACCCGTAAGAAGTTACGGGGTATTACTATGATGTTGTACCTGTGTTACAAGCATACCTAGTGAGGAAGTATACCCATAACAAACCCGTAATACCCGTAAGCAGTTACGGGTATTACAGTGATAAACCCATAACACCTGTATGCTGTTACAGGTTATTTGCACTGAAGTGGTGTTAATCTGAAGTGTATTCAGAGATGATGAGTGACCTGTACCACCCATAACCACCCATAACCATCCATGCGAGTTCGTGTGTTATATTGTATACACAGAGGTTACTTGATCAGTTTAATGCGAGTGTTTGAATCACGTTCCATCACACCACATCACGTTATACAATATACATCTTGTGTTTTCTATGGCGAATAAAACCATACCTTTATTATGTTGAAACTTGAACACGGTGTTAACTTCATCTATGCAGTTTAAGTTCAACCTATCCTATCCTATGAGTTCAGATATCTCTCTATATCTGTGGTGTCAGAATCCTAGACGTTATATCGAAGTATCGTACTGTGAAGTACCGAGATGTACCAACAAGTACTGAGATGTTCGAGAAGTGTATAATTAACCGCTATCCTGACCGGTACATGTTCTGAGCATCACTATAGTGTATTTCAATTACATTATATGGTGGCCAGAGTGTGTGATCGTTACATTTTCTGGTGTCAGAAGTGGGATTCACCGTTTAATGAGAATCGGAGTATCCAGAGAGACGACCTCATTGCCTAGCTTTGATTCATCATTTGATGTGGATGAATTTATTGAGACAAAACTAGAAGTCTGATATTGCTGACGTTACATGTATATACCTATCTTGGACAAGATGGAAGATGTGAATGTCAAAATGCTACGCCGAGGTAGACGTACTGCTGTAAGACAACACGAGAAAACCTTACTAGAAGACAATATAAGTGCTAGTGATGTAGACGCTACTGAGGAAGATGATCTAAATGGTGCGAAATTATTGGAGATGGATACTCCGTTAGAGGGGCCACCCGCAGATCACTCAGAAGGCATTACTTTTAAGCATGACGTGTATGTGTCTGATGTAAGAAAAGAAGTTGCTGAAGCAGTAACCGAAGCTATGCGTGGGGTAATGAAAGACTTTACTGGGGCGCTGAGTAGTGTTATGGGTGATGTCGTTCAACAAGCTAAAGGGTTAACTGAACACAAGGGCACTAGAAGAGATCAAGCTTCTGGTCCCCATCCTATCAGATCTACTCCGAGGGTTTCTGATCGTCATGACGATGATAGTTCTGATGATGAGACCGGTGATGAATCCAGCCGTTTAAGTGCGAGAAGTAGCACAAGGGCTCGGAGTGGACACCATTATGCCAAACTTCCTCCATTTACTGGGCAGGAAAGATGGGAAGTTTGGTATAATCGGTTTATTGATGTCGCTCGTCTTAGAAAATGGTCAACTAGGGAGAAATTAGACGAGTTACTCCCTAGATTACAGGGTAAAGCTGGCGAATTTGTGTATGGTCAGTTGTCTAGAGATGTTAGAGCTGATTTTAGTCAGTTAGTAGACGAACTTGATCATAGATTCCGTAAAGTGGAAACTTCGAAGGCTTACGGTGCTAAATTTAGTAATCGTAATCAGAAGTCGGGTGAATCTGTAGAGGATTACGCCTCTGAGTTAAAACGGCTTTATGATAAAGCGCATTCGAACCGTGATCGAGAAACACGATGTGAGGACTTACTGAGACGGTTTCTTGATGGTCTTACCGATGAGAAGGCACGATTCCAGGTGGAATACATTAAAGAACCGGAAACGATTGATGACGCTGTTGTTGAAGTAGTATGTTTTATGGAGGCTAAACATAGATGTTCTCAAGAGAGCGGTGGAAATAATCCAAGAAGCCGTAAAACTGCCCGTAAGGTAAAATGCGGAGATGACGATTGCATGGATATACCTGATGACAGTGTACGGTCCAGTATACAGACTAGATCTAAGGGTGATATATCTAAGGACGTCATGATTAAATCAAAATCTGATGATTCCCCGAAGGAAAATATGACGAAACCTGCTGATGTGAACAAATGCGTGACCGAGATACAAAAGTTCAGGCAAGAGATGAGTCAGCTGATGGGATCTCTGGATCAACGTATGGGGAAATTGGAGAATTCCAGTGGTAGTGGACCACCAAGACGGAATGTTCCACGTCAAACCATGTCAAAACCTTTGAATGTGTCTGGTCAAGGTACAGGGATGACTCGTAACCATGCAGCTTTCACTGGATGTTACCGATGTGGGGGTGACCATTTTATTCGCGACTGTATGTACCAGTTGTCTGGTCAATTACAGGTTTCCGCGAAACCGTTCGTACCTAGAGCTCAGATGAATCGAAGATATGAGCCAGTTTCTGTAGCGCCTGGGCATACCACTGGTGAGAAGTCTGTTTCACCAAACTGCCAGGGGCCGGTCCATTAGGCCGGGAGTCGGTCCCGCGAGATGAAGGCCTATCTGATGTGACATCTATGAAAATGACGAATCCGTATGATCAAATCACTGGTCATGAGACAGATACAGATAGCCCTACAGGCACATCTTATTTAGATCTCTACCTCTATAAAAATGAAGCGGGCATTCTCTCTCGTCGACTTTATGACAAAAGAGATGATTACAATTTCGACATCGTAAACTATCCCTTTCTGGATAGTAATATTCCAGTGGGACCTGCATATAGCGTATACATATCTCGCTTAGTAGCATTTGCTAGATCCTGTGTTAAATGTGACGATTCTAATCAGCGTCACAAAACACTGGTGCAGAAACTTAAAAACAGGGCTATTCCACCAAGCGCCTACACTCAAAGTTTCTCAAATTTGGCGATACATATCGCATGCTGATAGCAAAATACGAGCGTAGCGTGCAAGATCTATGGCGTTGCGTTTCGTAACTTGTGTCTAATTCCGCTTAACCCGGGGCTAGGGGCCGTATGAACCCATGTACTTCAAAGATCCTCATGGTACTCATATGAACAGTCACAATCAAAGCGTGACTGAGATACATTTTTTTTTAGATGACGACTCTATAACGAATATTATGGATTAAGAATACTGATCAGCGATACGGATTTGATATTTTTGGAACATCATGATGTCTTGCCGGCATCATTGAAACTGTTGACCGCTTCTCTCTTGCAGGAAACAAGCCTATGTTTATGTATACTTTTGTCTTTTGAATTTGGTGCTAATACTGTTATATGGAAATGGAATAGGTCTTTGGATTATGGACGCGGATATTCTCTAATGGACGACGGCTGGATTATGAATGACGGACTAGACGCTTGTAATTGAGACGACAAAGGCCGAAGTCTGAAGGTGTTTATGTTAAGGGCACATTACAGGGTGTAAATGTGACATATACAGTAGACACTGGAGCGACGAAGACTATAGTATCTGATGGTGTTTTCTCGAAAATACCACAGGACAGACGTCCCAAACTAAATGATGCTGGGTCTAAAACGTTTGTTTGCGCGAACGGTAGAAGTCTTGATCATAAGGGTATGGGCATTTTCGAGATGTCATTAGGGTCACTTCGATTAGACGAAGAACTCGCTGTTGCCGATATCGAAGATGACGTGCTACTGGGGACCGATATTCTGCAGAAGAGGTCGGGTGGTGCGGCCGATCTCTTACTGAGTGAGGGATACATGATCTTGGATAATGTCGAAATTCCATTAGAGCAGATTCCTCCACCTAGGGTGAGGAAAGTGCGTGCTGCAGATCATTACATCATTCCGGGAATGAGTGAAGCTGTCATAGATGTCCTTATTGACAGAAGCGAGAATGATGATGATGGAGATATGGTTATAGAACCATTTCCCCATTTTGCTGAGAAGACTAATCTTGTTTTGTGCTCCAGTGTTGTTGACATTGCTAATAATGTCAGTGTGAAAGTGCGTTTGTTGAATCCTTTCTCTGAGGCAAAGTCGATAAATCAGGATACCTGCGTGGGGTATGCTGAGAGTGTATCGAATTCCGATATTCAAGTGCTAGTTGATATCGAAGATGAGATGGCTGGAGATGACTATAACTGTATTCGAAGACTTTCGATGTCCCGTGACTATGTTGCAAAGCCTGAAGTAACCAGACAGATGACCAAGGGTGTGAATACCGGCGATAATGAGAGAGCTGACTCATTCTGTATTCCGCTCCATCTTACTGAGCTTTACAATGAGACAGTGAAGGGCCTGAAGTCAGACGAATCTGAGGTTATGGGAAAGATCTTGACGGAGTTTCAAGATGTGTTTTCTAAAGATGATACTGATTTGGGACTAACACATCTCACTGAGCATGTTATTGACACTGGAGATGCTAAACCGATTAAGCAGCCACCCAGACGACTGCCTCTAGCATTTGCGGGTGAAGATCGGAAAGCACTTGAGAAGTTAGTGAAGCAAGGAAGTGTGAGACCTTCAACTTCTCCATGGGCTTCTCCGATAGTGCTAGTGAAGAAGAAATGTGGGTCAGTCAGACCATGCATTGATTATCGCCTGGTGAATTCGGTAACTCGTAAAGATGCGTTCCCCTTACCCCGTACCCAGGACTGTTTAGATGCATTAGAAGGTTCAAGATGGTTTTCCACTCTCGACCTCACTTCGGCATATAATCAGGTGCCAATACGGAAAGAAGATATTCCTCAGACCGCATTCTGTACGAAATTTGGTCTGTTCGAGTACACGACCATGCCATTCGGGCTCTCAAATTCACCAGCCTGCTTTCAACGTGTCATGGAATTAGCCCTCAGTGGTTTACAGTGGGTCAAATGTCTTATTTACCTTGATGATGTGGTGGTGTATGGTCGATCTTTCCACGAGCACACAGAAAGATTGAAAGAAGTTCTTCAGAGAATAAGAGAGACTAGGTTGAAGCTAAAACCTGTGAAGTGCCACCTCTTGAAGAAAGAAGTAACGTTTCTGGGTCACGTCATTTCAGAATACGGCATATTACCGAACCCCGATAATGTGTTGAAAATTCTGAATTGGCCTGTTCCTAAGAACGTGACAGAAGTACGAGCTATATTAGGGATGGGAAATTACTATAGACGTTTTGTGCGTAATTTCTCCCTTATGGTTCAACCTCTTACTGAGTTAACAAAGAAGAACCAGCCATTTAGATGGACGGAAGACTGTCAGAAGGCATTCGACGGAATCAAAGAAGCCTTGACGAGTCCGGATATTATGGCATATCCACGAGATGATTGTAAATTCATACTGGATACTGATGCCTGTGATGTGTCCATAGAGGCAGTTCTATCTCAGGTACAAGACGGAGAAGAACGTGTCATAGCCTATGCGAGTCGTACACTGAATAAGGCTGAGAAGAACTATTGTGTTACTGACAGAGAATTGCTTGCGGTAAAATACTTCACGGAGTATTTTAAGCACTATCTGTTGGGTCAGAGATTTTTGGTGAGAACAGACCATCAAGCATTGCGATGGTTGTTCAGTTTAAAGGAGCCAAAAAATCAGATTGCTCGATGGATAGAGATCCTTTCAGCATTCGATTTTGAAATTGAGTACCGGCCTGGTAAACGTCATGGGAATGCTGACGCGATGTCCCGATGCCCGAACCCAAGAGACTGTGAGTGCCTAGATTCGGAGCAGGACAGATCTCTGAAGTGTGGTCCATGTACGCGGTGCCAGAAGAGAGCCGTAGAGATGCAATTAGTGGAAAAGACTAAGGCAGAAACTGTAGACAAAGTGAGGAGAGTTGCCACTGATGTTACAGTTCGTGTGTGGCCTTCAGTCTTTGTGAAGATGTGCAAACATGTGTTTGAGTACGTTATGAAGATGGTGATGTTATTCCTGAGCGTCATCACTTTAGAAGACCTTAGTGAGAACGATGATTTGGGAAATCAAGGTATCTTTCCTAAACATGACGTTTCTAAGGTAAACAAAGTAGATGCGGAATACGAGACAAAATCCTTTTTCAGACGACTCCTGGGGTTAGTGTGGACACTCTGGCTTACGTGTCGTGATGAAGTCAGTAGATACTTCAGCCTAAGCAGAGGGTGTAACACTCAAGATGTGTGTGGTAGAGTGGCCGAGACTCCATGGATACAAGGGTATGCCATGTCCACGTTACGCAAGAAGCAACTAGATGACCCAAATATAGGGCCTGTTTTGAGATGGTTCGAAACAGGAAGACGACCCTATGGATCTGAAGTTTGTGCGTCGAGTGCAGCCACTAGGCATTACTGGAATTGCTGGGACAATTTAGACGTCAAAGACGGGGTCTTATTCCGGAGATTTGTCCGTAAAAATGTGAGTGGGTCACATTGGCAATTTCTAGTACCTTTGAGTTTGAGAGACCATGTATTGTGGCAGATGCATAACAGCATTCTTGCTGGGCATTTAGGTCGAAAGAAGACCAGAGAGAAAGCGCTGCAGAGGTTCTACTGGTGGGGTACCCGTGAAGACGTAAATAACTGGGTGAGCCGATGTGATTCGTGTGCAGCGAATAAGATGCCTACCCATACCCCTAGAGCTCCTCTTGGAGACATGCGAGTCGGAGCACCGCTTGACAGACTTTCGACGGATGTTCTCGGACCCTTCCCGAAGACGCCTCGTGGGAATAGGTTTATACTGGTAGTGACGGATTACTTCACGAATTGGGTCGAGATATTCCCCATACCAGATCAGACTGCTGTTACGTGTGCGCAGAAGATTTTGGATGAAGTGATCAGCCGATTTGGATGTCCACTAGATTTACATAGTGACCAGGGTTCTAATTATCGAAGTGTATTGTTTGTCGAGCTTTGCCGTTTACTGGAAATACGGAAAACTCGAACATCTGCCCGACATCCACAGTGTAATGGGAAAGTTGAGCGTTTCAACCACACCTTGGTGAGGATGATTCGTGCTTACCTGAGAGGCCAACAACGAGAGTGGGACCTTCATTTGGGATGCCTCGCTGCTGCTTACAGAGCGACTCCACATGAAAGTACTGGGCTGACCCCCAACTTGTTGATGTTAGGCCGTGAGGTGAGACTTCCAGCAGAAGTGGTATTTGGCAGTGGTCATTCTGATAATGGTGAGATCACGTCATATGGCGAATACGTTGACCAGCTACGAGACAAAATGCAGCATGCGCATGACCTTGCTCGCAAGCATTTAAAGATCGCAGTGAAGCGACAGAAGAAATCCTATGACGCTAAAGGGATGTTACACCAATATCAGCCTGGAGATTACGTGTGGTATCTCCACGAGATGCGAAAGAAGGGGCAGAGCGTTAAGCTCCAGAGTCCTTACGGAGGACCCTATATCGTGACGTTTCGAGTTAATGACCTCGATTACGTAATACTGTTTGATGCGAAGGGAACTAAGCGATTAGTTCACCATAATAAACTGAAGCCATACCGGGGTGATTTGAGGTATAAGTGGGCCCAGAAGGCTGTAGAGAAAGCCAAAAAGGAAGGGTTACCAAAGCTGATTGATCCAGTTTGTGATAGCGATAGAGATGAATCAGACGAGTCCTAATTCATACTCCCTACCACACGTTACAGCCCTGTCCCTTTACTGTGTCACTCACTGTCATATCTCAATCCTGAAGTCTGTTTATTATGCTGTCATTTGTGTCAACTGTTATGAGGGTCCCATTCTAAAGTCTGTGAATTTTTCACATGTATTACAGAATTCCGAGATGTCAGAAAAGGCGACGAAGGCCCGGGCTAAGAGAGGTCCTGTGTACCAGTGTAAGACATGTGACTACAGAGGGGACAGGGCTATGATGACTCGCCACCAGGTACTAGAACACCTCACAACTGAGAAGGTTCCATTTGGATGCAGACTCTGTGGGAAGCGATCGAATAAACCTGATGAAATGAAGAAACACATTACTGAGAAGCACCCAACCGCAGATGTCAGCTCTTCCATTTGGGGCAGTCTTGAAGTCTATTCAGTAAAGAAGGCCGACGCCACTGTTGTTTCCTTTGATGAAGCCCTCAAATTCTACGATGAGAGAAGCAGACGAGAGCATTCCGCTGAGAGAAGTGTCTCCTCCGGAAACTCCACACCACGAGTTCCCCAGAGAATTGCGTCTGCCAGTTCAACTCCACACGTTCCCCTTGCAATAGCGGCCTTACCCCATAATGAGACACTGAAGGCAGTGATGGCGTTAATGGAGGGGAATCCTGATCTCTTTGAACAAGTCAAGAGTGCCATGGTTGAGGAGCCATCTCCCTGTGTCATAATCAGCGAAGAAGAACCCCATGGTTCAGAAAATGAACCTAAATCGCCAGAGCACACCTCTGATGTTTTTGTCATTGATGATGTTGCCCTACCTGTATGTCGAGATGAAGAAGCAGAGGAGGCATTGGTGGAATTACATGCTACCGCAGAGGAAATAGAAGATCTCACTGTGCCGGTTTCTCCTCTGGTGACACCTGAGTCTATCAACCACCTTCCAAGTCACCAACCTTCCATTGGAATGGTCCCACCTGCCAGCTCAGAGGCATCAATACCAATTTCTGTGATCGGGCAGTTCATTGAGAGTACAGTTAGGAGTACCGTCGATTCTATCACCAGTGCAATCATCGTCGCTGCTCGAAAGCAACCACTTCCCC